>PVKZ01004476.1:0-81869 GCA_004027375.1 Macroglossus sobrinus
AAGCACACAGGTTGCCAGCAGAAAGTTCAATCTCCGCAGTTGTTCGTGCAAGAGAACGTCCCCTCAGAAACCGCACTTAGCAAGTCGCTTCTTAGAACAACACTGCAGCTCAACAAAATAGCAGTCTATCAGGAAAACAGATGAGTACTGGTCCAGGGTTCTTAGAAAGGCTTACAGAGTGACACAGGCTCCTCTCAAATTTTGCCAGGACAGTCTTCGTCCGATGATCTCAGTTAAAAACAAACTATCTTTGGAGATCTGCCCTATAATCTCTTTGGATATTCTAGGCCTAAGCATAACAGTATCGTTAACAGGGACTGTAACTGTATACTGTATCCCAGCCCTAACCCTACACATGACAACAACCTTAACACTACACTGAAGCTAGAGTTATTTTTAATTCTAAACCTTACCCAAACACTAGCCCTCACCCTGTATCTAATCCTAAACTAAAAACAAGCCCTAGCTCTAACCCCAGCCCTGAAACTTAGCCTAGCTTTAACCTCAACCCTATTTCAAAATCTAACCCTATTTCTAGCATGTATTCTAAAGCTAACACTAACTCTACTTCTAGCCCCAAACCTAAACTAACGATAACCCTAGCTCTATCCCTAAACCTAACTCCAATCCTAACACCAACCCTAACACAACCCTAGGTCTAACCCTAACTCCAATCCTAACACCCACCCTAACACAGGCACTAGGTCTAACCCTAACCCCAACCCTAACCCTAGCCGTAGCCTTAAACCTAACCCTAACTCTAACCCTAAGCCTAAGCCTTACCCTAAAACTAACACTGGTGCTCACCCTAGCCCTAAACCTAACCCTTACTCGAACCCTAACACTAACCCCTACACTAACCCTAAACCTAATGCTAAAACTAGTCCTAGCCCCAACCTTAACCCTAACCCTAACCCTAAACCTAACCGTAACCCTAGCCCTAGACGTACATTTAAACCTAACCTTAACTCTAACCGTAGCCCTAACATTAACCCTAACCCTAAACTTGTTCAAAACCTAAGCTATCTCTAATCCTATACTTAACTCTAACTCCAAAAGAAAATCTAAATCCAAACTGTGTCCTAACTCTAACCCTAACCCTAACCCTAACCCTAACCTAACCCTAACCCTAATCCTAACCCTAACCCTAACCCTAACTCTAACCTAAACCTAACCCTAACCCTAACCCTAACCGTTGCCGTAGGTCTAAACCTAACGCTAACCATAACCCTAACCCTAAAGCTAAACCTAGCCATTGCCCTACCCTAACCCTACCCTAAACCTAGCCATAGCCCAAATCGTAACCCTAACCCTAACCCTAACCCTAACCCTAACCCTAGCCACAGCCCTAACCCTAAACCTAAACTTAACCCTAAACCTAACCCTAACCCTAACACTAACTGTACCCTCTCCCTAAATCTAATCCTAAACATACCAAGACTTAGCTCAAACCTGAGCACTAACACGAACCCTTACCCTAGTCCTACCCTAACCCTAACCCTAACCCTAACCCTAACACTAACCCTAGCGCTCGCCCTACATCTAACCCTAAACTTATACCAAGCACTAGCTCTAACCCTAGCCCTAACCATAACCCTAACCCTAACCCTAACCCTAACCCTAAACCTGGCCTTAGCCCAAACCCTACCCTAACCCTAACCCACGCCAAAGCCCTAACCCTAACTTTAAACCTAACACTAAGAATAACCCTAACCCTAACCCTAACGTAAACCTAGCCATAGCCCTAACCCTAACCCTAACCCTAACCGTGACCTTGGACCAAACTCTAACCCTAACATTAACCCTAACCCTAACACTAGCCACAGCCCTAAACCTAACCCTAAACCTAACCCTAAGTCTAAGCCTAACCCTAACCCTAACCCTAACACTGACCCTAGCCCTCGCCCTAAATCTAACCCTAAACTTATACCAAGCCCTAGCTAGAAACCTAGACCTAACCCTACCCCTTACACTAACCCAAGCCCTAACCCTAGCCCTATTCCTAACCCTAATCCTAGCCAAAGACCTAACCCTAACCCTAAACCTAACCCTAACCGTAACCCTAACCATAACCCTAACACTAACCCTAGCCCTCACCCTTTATCTAACCCTAAACTTATACCAAGCCCTAGCTCGACCCCTAGCCTTTACCGTAAACCTCACTCTAACCCTAACCCTAACCCTAATCCTAACCCTAACGTTAACCCTAGCCTTACCCCTAATCCTAACCCTAACCCTAACCCTAATTCTAACCGTAAACCTAACCATAGCCATAGCCCAAACTTAAACCTAACCCTAACCCTAACACTAACCCCAGCCCTCGCACTAAATCTAACCCTAAACTTATACCAAGCCCTAACTCTAACCCTAGCCTTTACCCTAAACCTTGCTCTAACCCTAACCCTAACCCTAACCCTAACCCTAACCCTAACCCTAACCCTAACGCTAAACCTAGAGATAGCCCTAAACCTAAATCTAACCATAACCCTAACCCTATCCCTACCTCTAATTCTAACCCTAACCCTCACCCTAACCCTAGCCGTAGTCCTAAACCTAAACCTAACCCTATCCCTAACCCTATCCCTAACCTTAACACTAACCCTAGCCCTCGCCCTAAGTCTAACCCTAAACTTATACCAAGCCCTAGCTCTAACCCTCACCCTAACCCTAACCCTAAACTAATCCTAGCCATAGCCATAACCATAACCCTAACCCTAACCCTAACTCTAACCATAATCCTAACCCTAAAACTAAACCTAGCCATAGCCCGTACCCTAACCATAACCCTAACCTTAGCCTTAGCCCAATCCCTAACCCTAACCCTAACCCTAACCTTAACCCTTACTCTAACCCTATTCCTAACCTGAACCCTATCCCTAACCCTAAGGCTGAACCTAGCAAGAGCCCTAACCATAACCCTAACACTAACCCTAGCCCTAACTCTAATCCTAACCCTAACCCTAAACCTAAAACAAACCCAAACCCTAACCCTAACACTAACCATAACCCTAACACTAACTCTAGCCCTCGCACTAAATCTAACCCTAAACTTATACCAAGCCCTAGCTCAAACCCTAGCCCTAACCCTAACCCTTACCCTAACCCTAACACTACACCTAAACCTAACCCGAACCCGAACCCTAACCCTAACCCTAACCCTAGCTCTACCTCTAATCCTAACCCTAACACTAACCCTAACCCTAACTCTAGCCGCAGACCTAACCCTAACTCTAACACTAACCCTAACCCTAACCCAACCTTAACCCTAACTCTAATCCTAACTCTATCCATAGCCCTAACCCTAACCCTAACCTAACCCTAACGCTAACCCTAACACTAACCGTAACACTAACCCTAGCCCTCGCCCTAAATCTAACCCTAAACTTATACCTAGCCCTAGCTCTAACCTAGCCCTAACCCTAACCCTTATTTTAACCCTAACCCTAAACTTAACCCTAACCCTAACCCTAACCCTAACGCTAAACCTAGCGAGAACCCTAACCCTAAACCTAACCCTAACCCTAACCCTAGCTCTACCTCTAATACTAACCCTAACGCTAAACCTAACCCTAACTCTAAACATAACCCTAACCCTAAAACTAAACCTAGACATAGCCCTTACCCTAAAAATAACCCTAACCCTAGCCTAAGTCCAAACCTTAACCCTAACCCTAACACTAAGCTTAATCTTACTCTAACCCGAATCCTAACCTAAACCCTATCCCTAACCCTAACTCTGAACCTAGCGAGAGCCCTAACCCTAACCATAACCCTAACCCTAGCCCTACCTCCAATCCTAACCCTAACCCTAACACTAACACTAACCCAAACCCTAACCCTAAACTAACCCTAAGCCTAAACCTAACCCTAGCCAAAGCCCTAACCCTAAACTTAAACCTAACCCTAACCCTAACCCTAACCTAACCCTAAAACTAACTCTAGCCCTAGCTCTAAATCTAACTCTAAACTTATACCAAGCCCTAGCTCAAACCCTAGCCCTAACCCTAACCCTTACCCTAACCCTAACACTATACCTAAACCTAACCCGTACCCGAAACCTAACCCTAACCCTAACCCTAGCCCTACCTCTAATCCTAACCCTAAACTAACCCTAACCCTAACTATAGCCGTAGACCAAACCCTAACCATAACCCGAACCCTAAACCTAACCCAACCTTAACCCTAACCCTAATCCTAACTCTAGCCATAGCGCTAATCCTAACCCTAACCTAACCCTAACCCTAACCCTAACACAAACCCTAACACTAACCCTAGCCCTTGCCCTCAATCTAACCCTAAACTTATACCTAGCCCTAGCTCTAACCTACCCCTAACCCTAACCCTTATTTTAACCCTAACCCTAAACTTAAACCTAACCCTAACCCTAACCCTAACCCTAACCCTAACCCTAGCTCTACCTCTAATCCTAACCCTAACGCTAAACCAAACTCTAACCCAGGTCATAGCCCTAACCCTAACCCTAACACTAACCCTAAACCTAACCCTAACCATAACCCTAGCTCTCGCCCTAAATCTAACCCTAAACTTATACCAAGCCCTACTCGAACACTAGCCCTAACCTTACCCCTTACCCTAACCCAAGCCCTAACCCTAGCCCTAGCCCTAACCCTAATCCTAGCCACAGCCCTAACCCTAAATCTAAACCTAACCCTAACCGTAACCCTAATCCTAACCCTAACACTAAACTTAGCCCTCGCCCTAAATCTAACCCTAAACTTATACCAAGCCCTAGGTCTAACCCTAGCCTTAACCCTAACCCTTTCTCTAAACCAAACCCTAACCCTAACCATAACCCTAGTCTTAGCCCTAATCCTAAGCCTAAACCTAAACCTAATCCTAACCATAAACCTAACCATAGCCATAACCCTAACCCTAACCCTAACACTAATCCTAGCCCTCGCCCTAAATCTAACCCTAAACTTATACCAAGCCCTAGCACTAACCCTAGCCTTTACCCTAACCCTTACTCTAACCCTAACCCTATCCCTAACCCTAACACTAACCCTAACACTAAACCTAGAGATAGCCCTTACCCTAAGCCAAACCATAAACCTAACCCTAGCCCTACCTCTAATCCTAACACTAACCCTAACCCTAACCCTAGCCGTAGCCCTAATGCTAACCCTAATCCTAAACCTAACCCTATTTCTACCCTTAACACTAACCCTAGCCCTCGCCCTATGTCTAAACCTAAATTTATACCAAGCCCTAGCTCTAACCCTAACCCTAAACCTAACCCTAAACCTAGCCCTACCTCTAATCCTAACCCTACCCCTAACCCAAACACTAACCCTAACCATAACCCTAACCGTAACCCTAAAACTAATCCTAATCCTAACCCTAACACTAACCCTAGCCCTCGCCCTAAATCTAACCCTAAACTTATACCAAGCACTAGCTCTAACACTAGCCCTAACCGTAACCCTTACTCTAACACTAACCCTAACCCTAACCCTAAACCTAAGCCTAACCCTAAAGCTAATCCTAGCCATAGCCCTAAGCCTAACCCTAACCCTAACCCTAACTCTAACCATAACCCTAACCCTAAAACTAAACCTAGCCATAGCCCTTACCCTAAACATAACCCTAACCCTAGCCTTAGCCCAAACCCTAACCCTAACTCTAACCTTAACCCTTACTCTAACCCTAATCCTAAACTTAACCCTATCCCTAACCCAAACGCTGAACCTAGCGAGAGCCCTAACCCTAACCCTAACCTTAACCCTAGCCCTACCTCTAATCCTAACCCTACCCTAACACTAACCCACACCCTAACCCTAACCCTAACCCTAATGCTAACCCTAAACCTAACAGAGCCCTAACCCTAAACCTAACCCTAACCCTAACCCTAACCCAACCCTAACCCTAAGACTAACTCTAGCCCTCGCCCTAAATCTAACCCTAAACTTATACCAAGCCCTAGCTCAAACCCTAGCCCTAACCCTAACCCTTACCCTAACCCTAACACTACACCTAAACCTAACCCGAAACCGAACCCTAACCCTAACCCTAACCCTAGCCCTACCACTAATCCTAACCCTAACACTAACCCTAACCCTAACTCTAGCCGTAGACCTAACCCTAACCCTAACCCTAACCCTAACCCACCTTAACCCTAACCCTAATCCTAACTCGAGCCATAGCCCTAGCCCTAACCCTAACCTAACCCTATCCCTAACCCTAACACTAACCCTAAAACTAACCCTAGCCCTCGCTCTAAATCTAACCCTAAACTTATACCTAGCACTAGCTCTAACCTAGCCCTAACCCTAACCCTTATTTTAATCCTAACCCTAAACTTAACCGTAACCTTAACCCCAACCCTAACGCTAAACCTAGCGAGAGCCCTAACACTAACCCTACCCCTAGCTCTACCTCTAATCCTAACCCTAACGCTAAACCTAACCCTAGCCATAGCCCTAACCCTAAACCTAACCCTAACCCTAAACATAACCCTAACCCTAACCCTAGCTCTCTCCCTAAATCTAACCCTAAACTTATACCAAGCCCTATCCCTAAACCTAGCCCTAACCCTAGCCCTAGCCCTAACCCTAATCCTAGTCACAGCCCTAAACCTAAATCTAAACCTAACCCTAACCGTAACCCTAACCCTAACGCTAACACTAACCTTAGCCCTCGCTTTAAATCTAACCCGAAACTTATACCAAGCCCTAGGTCTAACCCTAGCCCTAACCCTAACCCTTACTCTAACCCTAACCCTAACCCTAACCCTAACCCTAGTCTTAGCCCTAATCCTAACCATAAACCTAACCCTAAACCTAACCGTAAACCTAATCATAGCCATATCCCTAACCCTACCCCTAATCATAACCCTAACACTAACCCTAGCCCTCGCCCTAAATCTAACCCTAAAGTTATACCAAGCCCTAGCTCTAACCCTAGCCTTTACCCTAACGCTTACTCTAACCCTAACCCTATCCCTAACCCTAACCCTAACTCTAAAACTAAACCTAGAGATAGCCCTTACCCTAACCCAAACCATAAACCTAACCCTAGCCCTACTTCTAATCCTAACACTAACCCTAACCATAACCCTAGCAGTAGCCCTACTCCTAACCCTAACCCTATCCCTAACCCTAATTCTACCCTTAAAACTAACCCTAGCCCTCGCCGTATGTCTAACCCTAAACTTATACCAAGCCCTAGTTCTAACCCTAACCCTAACCCTGACCCTATAGCTAAAACTACCCATAGCCCTAACCCTAACCCTAACCCTAAACCTAACTCTAACCATAACCCTAACGCTTAAACTAAACCTAGCCATAGCCCTTACCCTAACCATAACCCTAACCCTAGCCTTAGCCCAACCCTATCCCTAACCCTAACCCTAGCCCTACCTCTAATCCAAACTCTAACCCTAACCCTAACCCTAACCCTAGCTGTAGCCCTAACCCTAAACCTAACCCTAACACTAACCCTATTCCTAACCCTAACAGTAACCCTTGCCCTCGCCCTAAATCTAACCCTAAACTTATACAAAGTCCTAGCTCTAACCCTAGCCCTAACCCTATCCCTTACTCTAACCTCAACCCTGACCAAAACCCTAAACCTAACCCTAAAGCTAAACCTAGAGATATCCCTACCCTAACCCTAAACCTAAACTTAACCCTAACCCTAACCCTAGCACTACCTCTAATCCTAACCCAAACCCTAAACCTAGCGCTAACCCTAGCCGTAGCCCTAATCCTAACCCTAACCCTAACCCTAACTCTAACCCTAAAACTAACCCTAAACCTAACCATATCCTTAACCCTAACTTTAAACCTAGCCTTAGCCCTAATCTAACCCTAACTTTAACTCTAACCCTAATTTTAACCCGAGCCATAGCCCTAACCCTAAACCTAAACCTAACCCTAACCCTAACCCTAACACTAACCCTAACACTAACCATAGCCCTCGCCCTAAATCTAACCCTCAACTTATACCTAGCCCTAGCTCACACCCTAGCTCTAAGCCTAATGTTTACTCTAACCCTAACCCTACCCTTAACCCTAACCCTAACCCTAACCATAAACCTAGCGAGAGCCCTAACCCTAACTTTAAACCTAACCCTAAACCTAACCCTAGCTCTACCTCTAATCCTAACCTTAACCCTAACCCTAACCCTAACGCTATACCAAGCGAGAGCCCTAACACACACCCTAACCCTAACCCTAAACCTAGCCGTAGCCCTAACCCTAACACTAACAGTAACCATAACACTAACACTAACACTAGCCCTCGCCCTAAATCTAACCCTAAGCTTATAGCAAGCCCTAGCTCTAACCCTAGCCTATCTCTAATCCTAACACTAACCCTAACCCTAACCCTAACTCTAAACCTAGTCATAGCCCTAACCATAAACCTAAAACAAACCCTAGCCTTACCCCTAACACTAACCCTAACCCTAACCCTAACTCTAAACCTAGTCATAGCCCTAACCATAAACCTAAAACAAACCCTAGCCTTACCCCAAACCCTAACCCTAACAATAAACCTAACCCTAACCCTAACTATAGCCACAGCCCTAACCCGAACCATAAACCTAACCCACCCCTAACCCTAACCCTAACCCTAACATTAACACTAGTCCTTGTCTAATTCTAACCCTAAGCTTATAGCAAGCCCTAGCTCGAACCCTAGCCCTTATTCTAACCCGTACCCTAAACCTAACCCTAACGCTAAACCTAACCCTAACTCGAACCCTAACACTAAACATAACACTAAACCTAACCGTAACCCTACTCTTAACCCTAAACCTAACCCTAGCCGTAGCACTTCCCTAATCCTAAACCTAACC
Source organism: Macroglossus sobrinus (assembly GCA_004027375.1). Lineage (NCBI taxonomy): Eukaryota > Metazoa > Chordata > Mammalia > Chiroptera > Pteropodidae > Macroglossus > Macroglossus sobrinus. The sequence continues at coordinate 8,822 of PVKZ01004476.1, forward strand.
CTAACCCGAACCCTAACCCTATCCATAGCCCTAACCCTAACCCTACCCACATCTTAACCCTAACCCTATCCCTAAACCTAACCCTAATCCTAATGCTAAACCTAGCTATAGCCCTAACCCTAACCCTTACCCTAAACCTAAACCTAACCCTAACCCTACACTTAACCCTAATCTTAACCCTAACCCTAACCCTAATACAAACCATAACCCTAACCATAGCCATAGCCCTAACCCTAACCCTAACACTAACCCTAGCCCTCGCCCTAAATCTAACCCTAAAGCTAAACCAAGCCCTACCTCTAACACCAGCCCTAAACCTTAGCCTAGCTTTAACCCCAACCCTATTTCTAAATCTGACCCTATTTCTAGCACTTATTCTAAACCTAACCCTAACTCTACTTCTACCCCCAAACCTAAACGAACCCTAACCCTACCCTATATCTAAACCTAACCCTAATCCTAACACGAACACTAACACTAGCCCTAGCTCTAACCCTAACCCTAACACTAACCCTAAACTTAACCCTAACCCTAACCCTAACCCTAACTCTAACCCTAAACATAACCTTAAACCTAACGCTAACCCTAGCCTTAGTTCTAACCCTAACCCTAACCCTAACCCTAGCCTTAGCTCTAAACCAAACCCTTATGAAAACCCTAACACTAACCCTAAAGGTAACCCTAACCATAACACTAACCCAAACCGTAACCCTACACTAACCCTAGCACACGCCCTATACCTGACACTCAACTTATACCAAGCCCAAGCTCTAACCCTAGCCCTAACCCTAACCCTTACTAAAAACCTAACCCTAAACCTAAACCTAACCCTAAACCTAACCCTAACCCTAACTCTAACACTAAACCTAACCCTAACCCTAGCCGTAGTCCTAACCATAACCCTAAACATAATCCTAACCCTAACCCTAACCCTTACCCCAATCCTAACCCTAACCCTAAACCTAGCTTAGCCCTAATCCTAACCCTATCCCTAACCCTAGCCGTAGTCCTAAACCTAAACCTAACCCTAACCCTAAGCCTAACCCTTGCCCGAACCCTAACACTAACGCTAACCCTAACCCTAACCCTAACCCTTACTCTAACCCTAACCATGACCCTAACCCGAACCCTAACCCTAGCCTTAGCCCTAATCCTATCCCTAAACCTAACACCATACCTATCACAAGCCCTAGGTCTAACCCTAAGCCTAACCCTACCCAAACGCTAGCCTTAGCCCTAATCCTAACCCTAAACCTAATCTTAACCTTAACCCTAACCATAGCCCTAACCCTAACCCTATCCCTAACCCTAAACCTAACCCTAACCCTAACCCTAGCTGTAACCCTTGCCCTAACCCTAACCCTTACTCTAACCCTAACCCTAAACCTAAACCTATCCCTAACCATAACCCTAACCCTAAATCAAACCTTACCCATAACCTTAACACTAACGCTAACCCTAGCCTTAGCCCTAAACTTAACCCTAACCCTTGCCCTAGCCCTAACCCTAGCCGTAGTCCTAAACCTAACCCTAAACGTAACCCTAACGCTAACCCTAACCCTAAACCTAACCCTAACCCTAACCGTAGCTTAGCCCTAATACTAACCCTAACCTTAACCCTAAGTCTAAACATAACCTTAGCCCTACCTCTAATTCTAACACTAAACCTAACCCTAACCCTAACCCTAAAACTAAACCTAACCCTAAACCTAACCCTAACTCTAACCCTAACCATAACCTTAACCCTAACGCTAACCCTAGCCTTAGCCTTAACCCTAACCCTAACCCTCAGCCTAACCCTAACCCTAGCCGTAGTCCTAAACCTAACCCTAAAAGTAACGCTAACGCAAACCCTAACCCTAACCCTAAACCTAACCCTAAGCCTACCTTAGACCTAATCCCAACCCTAACCATAAACCTAACCCTAAACCTAACCTTAGCCCTACATCTAATCCTAACACTAACCCTAATCCTAACCCTAAACCTAGCCGTAGTCCTATCCATAACCATAAACGTAATCCTATCGCTAACACTAACCCTAACCCCAAACCTAACCCTAACCCTAAACCTAGCTTAGCTCTAAACCAAACCACACCCTAAACCTAAACCTAACTCTATCCTTACCCTTAGGCTAACCCTAGCCTTAGCCCTAACCCTAACCCTAAACCTAACCCTAACCCAAACCTTAACCCTCACAATAACCCTAGCCGTAGCCCTAAACCTAAAACTAACCCTAAACTTAACCCTAACCCTAACCATAACCATAACCTTAAACCTAACGCTAACCCCAGCCTTAGCCCTAACCCTAACCCTAACCCTAACCCTAGCCGTAGCCCTACACCTAACCCTAAACCTAACACTAACCCTAAACCTATCCCTAACCCTAACCTTAACCCTAACGCTAAACCTAGCCCTAAACCTAATTCTAACCCTAAACCTAGCCTTAGACCTAAAATAACCCTAAACCTAACCCTAATCCTAACCGTAACCCTAACCTTAGCCGTAGCCCTAACTCTATCCCTAACCCTCAACCTAACACTAAACCTAACCCTCACCCTAAATCTAACCCTAAACTTATACCAAGCCCTAGCTCTAACGCTAACCCGTACCCTAACCCTTACTCTAAACCTAACCCTAACCCTAACCCAAACCCTAACCCTAACCCTAGCTTAGCCCTAATCCTAACACTAACCCTAACACTAACCCTAAACCTAACCTTTGCCTAGCGCTAATCATAACCCTAAACATAGACCTTGCTCTAATCTAACTCTGACCCTAACCCTCTCTATACCAAACCCTAACTCTAACCGTAAACTAGTTGAAAATCTATTCGTCTGAATCCTCTCAATAGAAAAGAACATATTTGGGGATCTCTGACAGGAAAGCTCTGTGCTCCCGGATTACACACATGAGGCTTTGAGAAACGCACCGCCTTTCCTATGCGGCATAGTCCCTTGAGGTTTCTAGTATTTTCCTCCATCATCATGGCAGCGTGTTCACATGAGTATTGAGACACCATTTCATAGTGTGTGACCGTTGTCTACTTTCTCTTGAGCGTATACGCGCGACTCTCATCCAAAGGCTTGCACCCACTTCGTGCGAATTGTCTCCATAAAAGCACACAGGTTGCCAGGAGAGAGTTCAATCTCTGCAGTTGTTCGTGCAAGAGAACGTCCCCTCAGAAACCGCAGTTAGCAAGTCGCTTCTTAGAACAACACTGCAGCTCAACAAAATAGCAGTCTATCAGGAAAAAAGATGAGTACTGGTCCAGGGTTCTTAGGCTTACAGAGTGACACAGGCTCCTCTCAAACTTTTGCCAGGACACTCTTCGTCCGATGATCTCACTTGAAAACAAACTATCTTTGGATATTTGCCCTATAATATCTTTGGATATTCCAGGCCTAAGCATAACAGTATTGTTAACCGGTACTGTAACTCTGTACTGATTCCCAGCCCTAACCCTAAACATGACAACAACCTTAACACTAACCCTAAAGCTAGACTTATGTTTAATTCTAACCCTTACCCGAAGATTAGCCCTCGCCCTAAATCTAACCCTAAACTGAAACCAAGCCCTAGCTCTAACCCCAGCCCTAAACCTTAGCCTAGATTTAACCCCAAACCTATTTCTAAATCTAACCGAATTTCTAGCACTTATTCTAAACCTAACCCTAACTCGACTTCTAGCCCCAAACCTAAACTAACCATAACCCTAGCTCTATCCCTAAACCTAACCCCAATCCTAACACCAACCCTAACACAGGCCCTAGGTCTAACCCTAACCCTAACCCTAACCCTAACCCTAGCCGTAGCCTTAAACCTAACCCTAACTCTAACCCTAAGCCTAACCCTTACCCTAAAACTAACACTAGCGCTCACCCTAGCCCTAAACTTAACCCTTACTCAAACCTTAACCCTATTCCTAACACTAACCCTAAGCCTAACGCTAAAACTAGTCCTAGCCCCAACCTTAACCCTAACCCTAACCCTAACCCTAAACCTAACCCTAGACCTGGACGTAAATCTAAACCTAACCCTAACTCTAACCGTAGCCCTAACATTAATCCTAACCCTAAACTTGTTCAAAACCTAAGCTATCCCTAATCCTGTACTTAACTCTAAATCCAAAAGAAAATCTAAATCCAAACTGTGTCCAAACTCTAACCCTAACCCTAACCCTAACCCTAACCTTTGCCTAGCCCTAATTGGAACCCTAAACATAGACCTTGCTCTAATCCTAACCCTGACCCTAACCGTCTCTATACCTAACCCTAACTCTAACCCTAAACGAGTGGAAAATCTATTCGTCTGAATCCTCTCAATAGAAAATAACATATTTGGGGTTCTCTGACAGGAAAGCTCTGTGCTCCCGGGTTACACACATGAGGCTTTGAGAAACGCACCGCCTTTCCTATGCAGCATAGTCCCTTGAGGTTTCTAGTATTTTCCTCCATCATCATGGCAGCGTGTTCACATGAGTATTGAGACACCATTTCATAGTGTGTGACCGCTGTCTAGTTTCTCTTGAGCGTGTACGCTCTACTCTCATCCAAAGGCTTGCACCCGCTTCGTGCGAATTGTCTCCATAAAAGCACACAGGTTGCCAGGAGAAAGTTCAATCTCTGCAGCTGTTCGTGCAAGAGAACGTCCCCTCAGAATCTGCAGTTAGCAAGTCGCTTCTTAGAACAACATTGCGGCTGAAAAAAATAGCAGTCTATCAGGAAAAAAGATGAGTACTGGTCCAGGGTTGTTAGACAGGGTTACAGAGTGACACAGGCTCCTCTCATAATTTTGCCAGGACACTCTTCGTCCGATGATCTCAGTTGAAAACAAACTATCTTTGGAGATCTGCCCTATAATCTCTTTGGATATTCTAGGCCGAAGCATAACAGTATTGTTAACAGGGACTGTAACTGTATACTGAATCCCAGCCCTAACCCTAAACATGACAACAACCTTAACACTAAACCTGAAGCTAGACTTATGTTTAATTCTAACCCTTACCCGAAAACTAGCCCTCGCCCTAAATCTAACCCTAAACTGAAACCAAGCCCTAGCTCTTATCCCAGCCCTAAACCTTAGCCTAGCTTTAACCCCAACCCTATTTCTAAATCTAACCATATTTCTAGCACTTATTCTAAACCTAACCCTAACGACTTCTAGCCCCAAACCTAATCTAACCGTAACCCTAGCTCTATCCCTAAACCTAACCCCAATCCTAACACCAAACCTAACACAGGCCCTAGGTCTAACCCTAACCCTACCCCTAACCCTAATCCTAACCCTAGCGTTAGCCCTACCTCTAACCCTAACCCTAACCCTAACCCTAACCCTAGCCGTAGCCTTAACCCTAACCCTAACTCTAACCCTAAGCCTAATCCTTACCCTAAAACTAACACTAGCGCTCACCCTAGCCCTAAACCTAAACCTTTCGAACCCTAACCCTAACCCTAACACTAACCCTAATCCTAATGCTAAATCTAGTCCTAGCCCCAACCCAAACCTAACCCTAACCCTAACCCTAGCCCTAGACGTAAATCCAAACCTAACCCTAACTCTATCCGTAGCCCTAACGTTAACCCTAACCGTAAACTTGTTCAAAACTGAACCTAACCTCAATGCTATACTTAACTCTAACTCCAAAAGAAAATCTAAATCCAAACTGTGTCCTACCTCTAACCCTAACCCTAACCCTAACCCATACCCTAACCCTAACACTAATCCTAACCGTAAACCTAACCCTAATCCTAACCCTAATGCTACACCTATCAGTAGACCTAACCGTAACTCTAACGCTAACCCTAGCCTTGACCAAATCCTAACCCTAACTCTAACCATAACCTGAACCCTTACTCTAACCCTAACCCTAACCTTAACACTAACACTAACCCTAGCCACAGCCCTAACCCTAACCATAAACCTAACCCTAACAATAACCCTAAACCTAACCCTAACCCTAACCCTAACTCTAACAATAACCCTAGCCCTCGCACTAAAATTAATCTTAAACTTATACCAAGCCCTAGCTCAAACCCTAGTCCTAACCCTACCCCTTACCCTAACCCAAGCCCTAACCCTAGCCCTAACCCTAACCCTAATCCTAGCCACAGTCCTAACCCTAACCCTAAACCTAACCCTAATCGTAACCCTAACCCTAACGTTAAACCTAGCCATAGCCCTAACCCTACTCAAACCCTAACCCTAACCCTAGCCACAGCCCTAACCCTAACCCTAAACTGAAACCTAACCCTAACCCTAAAACTAACACTAACCCTAGCCCTCGTCCTAAATCTAACCCTAAACTTATACCAAGCCCTAGCTCTAACCCTAGCCCTAACCCTAACCCTTACCCTAACCCTAACCCTAACCCTAACCGTAACCCTAACCCTAACCCTAATTCTAACCATAACCCTAACCCTAAAACTAAACCTAGCCATAACCCTTACCCTAACCATAACCCTATCCCCAGCCTTAACCCAAACCCTAACCCTAACCCTAACCATAACCTGAACCCTTACTCTAACCCTAACCCTAACCTTAACCCTATTCCTAACCCTAACGCTGAACCTAGCGAGAGCCCTAACCCTAACCCTAACACTAACACTAACCCTAGCCATAACCCTAACCGTAACTCTAAACCTAAGCCTAATCCTAACGCTAACACTAACCCTAGACCTCGCCCTTAATCTAACCCTAAACTTATACCAAACACTAGCTCTCACACTAGCCCTAACCCTAATCTTTACTCTAACCATAACTCTAACCCTAACCCTAACCCTAACCCAAACCCTAAACCTAACCCTAGCCCTAACTCTAATCCAAACCCTAACCCTAACCCTAACCCTAACCCTAACCCTAGCTGTAGCCCTAACCCTAAACCTAACCCTAACACTAACCCTATTCCTAACCCTAACACTAACCCTAGCCCTCGCCCTAAATCTAACCCTAAACTTATACCAAGCACTAGCTCTAACCCTAACCCTAACCCTAACCCTAACCCTAAACCTAGCTTAGCCCTAATCCTAACACTAACCCTGACCCTAACCCTAAACCTAACCTTTGCCCTACCTCTAATCCTAACACTAAACCTAACCCTAACCCTTACCCTAGCTGTAACCCTAACCCTAATCCTAACCCTAACCTTAACCCTAACCCTAACCCTAAACATAACCATAACCTTAACGCTAACGCTAACCCTAGCCTTAGCCCTAACCCTAACCCTAACCCTAACCCTAACCCTAACCCTAACACATACCCTAACCCTAATTAATACCCTAACCCTAACCCTAACCCTAACACTAACCCTATCCCTAATTCTAACTCTAACACTACACCAAACCCTTATTCTAACCCTAAACCTAACCCTAATTCTAACTCAAACCCTACCCTAACCCTAAACCTAACATAATTCTAACCCTAACCCTAACCCAAACCCTAACCCTAAACCTAACCCGAGACTAAACCTAATTCTAACCCTAACTCTAATCTTAACCCTAAGTAAAGATAACCCAAAACCTAACCTAAATTCTAAGCCTAACCCTAAACTTGATTTTAACCCTAACCCTAACCCTAACCCTAAAAAAAACCCTAACCCTAATTCTAATTCTAACACTAAAACAAACCCTAATCCTAACCCTATCCCTAAACCTAACCCTAATTCTAATCCTAACCCTTATTCTAAACCTAACCCTAACCCTAACCCAAACCCTAACCCTAACCCTACTTCTAACCCTAAACGTAAACCTAACCCTGATTCTAACCTTAACCTTAACTCTAATCCTAACCCTCACATATTTCTAAACTTAACCGTAACTCAAACCCTAACCCAAACCTAATTTTAACTCTAACAGTAACCCAAAACTAATCCTAACACTAAACGTAACCCTATTCTAACTCTAACACTAACCCAAATCGTAACCCAAACTTTAAACCTAACACTAAACGCAACCCTAATTCTATCCTACCCTAACCCTAACCATAACCCTAACCCTAACCCTAACCCTAACCTTAAATCTAACACTAACCCTAACACTAACGCTAACTCTAACACACTAATTCTAACCCTAATCCTAACGTTAACCCAGACCTGACTCTACCCCTGACCCTAATTCTAACCCTGACCATAACCCAAACCCTGACCGTAACCCTAACCCGAACCCTAATTCTAACCCTAACCCTTACCCTAACCATAATCCTAACCCTAATCTTAACCCTAATTTTATTCCTAACCCTAACCCTAAACCTTAAAGTAACCCTAATTCTAAGTCTAAAAAACCCAAACCCTAATCCTAAGCCTATACCTAACCCGAAACCTAACCCTATTTCTAACCCTAACCCTTATATTTACCCTAACCCTAACCCTAACCATAAACCTAACACTGATTCTAACCTTAACCCTAACCCTGAACCTAACCCTAACTCTAACCCTAACCCTATCCCTAACACTAACCCTAGAGCCTAATTCTAACCCTAAGGCTAACCCTAACTCTAACCCTGACCGTAACCCTAACCCTAAACCAAATTCTAACCCTAACCCTTACCCAAACCCTGAACCTAACCCTAAACCTAACCCTAATTCTAAACCTAACCCTATCCCTAACACTAACCCTAACCCTAACCCTAACCTTAACCTAATTCTACCTCTAACACTAACCCAAATCCTAACCCTAATCTTAACACTAACCCTAACAAACCATAATTCTACCTCTAACACTAAAACGAACCCTAATCCTAACCCTAAACCTAACACTAATTCTAACCCTAACGCTTATTCTAACACTAAGCCTAATGCTAACCGTAAACTTAACCCTGATTCTAACGCTAACCCTAACCCTAACCCTAACCCTAACCCTAACCCTAAAGCTAACTTAACACAAACGAAAACACTAATCCTAACCCTAACAATAACCCTAAACCTAAATGTAATTCTAAACCTAAACCTTAATCTTAGCTAACCCTAACCCTAACCGTAAACCGCACCCTAACCCTAATTCTAACTCTAACACTAACGCAAACACTAATCCTAAGGCTAACCCTAACCCTAACACTAACCCTAAAACTAACCCTAATTCTAACGCAAAACCTCAAGCTAATCTTAACCTTTACCCTTACCGTAATTCTAACTCTAAAACTAACTCAAACACTAATTTTAACTCTAAACCTAAACCTAAACTGAACCCTAATTCTAACCCTAACCCTAACCTTAACCCTAAGCTTAAGGATAATCCAAACCCTAAACTAAATTCTAACCCTAACCCTAACCTTAACCCTTACCTTACCCTAATTCTAACTCAAACACTAACCCAAACCTTAATCATAAAACTAAACCCAACCCTAAACCTAACCCTAATTGTAACACTAACCCTAACCCTAATCCTGACCCTAACCCTAGCACTAACACTAACCCTAATTCTAACCCTAACCCTAACCCTACCCCTAAACCTGACTGTAACCCTAACCCTAAAGCAAATATTAACCCTAACCCTAACCCTAATTCAAGCCCTAACCCTAACACTAACCCTAACCATAAACCTAATGCTCATTCTAACCTATCGCTTACCCCAACCCTAAACCTAAACCTAACCCTAACCAAACCTTAAACCTGACCTAACCCTTACCCTAACCCTAATTCTAACCCTTACACTTACCCTAATCCTGAACCTAACCCTAAACCTACCCATAATTCTAATGCAAACCCTAACCCTAAACCTAAACCTAACCAAAACCATAATTCTAAATCTAACACAAACGCAAACACTAATCCTAACTCTAACCCTAACCCTAAATCTAACCCTAACCCTAACCCTAACCTAACCATAAACCTAATTCTAACCCTAACCGTTAACCAAATCCTGAAACTAACCCTACCCTAACCCTAATACTAACCCTAATACTAACCCAAACCCTAACACTAACCCTATCCCTAATGCTAAGTCTAAAACTAACCGAAATCCTAATCCTAAGCCTAACCCTAAACTTAAACATAACTATAACTCTAAATGCAACCCTTATTATAATGCTAACCCTAACCCTATTTCTCACTCTAACACTAAACCAAATCCTAATCCTAACAATAACGCTTACCCTAATCCTAACCCAAACCCTAACCCTAACCTTAACACTAACCCTTACCTAATTCTAACTCTAACATTAACCCAAAACCTAATCCTAAACCTAACCCTAACCCTAAACCTAACGCTAATTCTAACTCTAAGACTAACACAAACACTAATCCTAAATCTAAACATAACCCTAACCTAACCTTAATTCTAACCCTAATTCTAACCCTAACCCTAACCCTAAGCCAAACCCTAATTCTAACCCTAACCCTTACCCTAACCCTGAACCTAAACCTAAACCTAACGCTAATTCTAACCCTAACACTAACCCTAACCCTAACCTAATTCTAACTTTAACACCAACCCAAACCCTAATCCTAACACTAACCCTATTTCTAACCCTATCCGTAAAGCTAACCCTAACCCTAACCATTAACCTAATTCTAACCCTATCCGTAAACCTAACCAGAATTCTAACCCTAACCCTAACCCTAACCCTAAACCTAAACCTAACCCTAATTCTAACCTTACCCTAACCTTAACACTAAGCCTAACCCTAACCCTTACCCTAACATTAATACTAACTCTAAAACTAACCCAAAACCTAATCCTAACACTAACCCTAACCCTAACCCTAATTCTAACCCTAACTCTAACCCTAACCCTGACCCGAAACCTAACCCTAACCCCAATTGTAACCTTAAACATAAACCTAACCCTGATTCTAACCCTAACCCTAACCCTAATTCTAACCCTAAACTTCATTCTGCCCTAACCCTAAACCTAACCCTAACCCTAAACCAAACCCTAATTCTAACTCTAACACTAAACAAACCCTAATCGTAACCCTAACTCTAAACCTAAACCTAACACTAATTATAACCCTAACCCTAACCCTAACACAAACCCTAACCCTAATTTTAACCCTAACCCTAAACCTAATTCTAACCCTAACCCTAACTTTACCCTAAGGCTAACCCTAACCCTAATCCTAAACCAAACCTTAACCCTAAACATAATTTTAACCCTAACCCTGACCTAACACTAAACCTAACCCTAATATTAACCCTAACGCTAACCCTAACCCTGACCATAACCCAAAATCTAACCCTAATTGTAACCCTAACCCTTACCCTAACTCTGAACGTAACCCTAAACCTACCCTAATTTTAATCCTAATGCTAACCCTAAACCTAACTCTAACCCTAACCTTTATTCCAACTCTAATACTAACCCAAACCCTAATTTTAAGCCTAACCATAACCCTAAACCTAACCCTAATTCTAACCCTAACCCTTATTCTAAAGCTAATACTAAACTTCACCGTAAACTGAACAGTGATTCTAACCCTAACCCTAACACTAACCCTAACCCTTACCCTAACTCTAACTCTAACAGTAACGCAAAAACTAATCCTAAACCTAACGCTAAACCTAAACCTAACCCTAATTCTCACCCTAACCCTAACCCTAAATCTAACCCTAACTCTAACCCTAACCCTGACCCTAAACCTTACCCTAACCATAACCCTTACCCTAACCCTAATTCAAACACTAAACCTAACCTTAACCTTAAGACTAACACTGACATAATCCTAAACTTAATTCTAAACCTAACCCTACCCAAACCAAACCCTAACCCTTACCCTAATTCTAACTCTAACACTAACCAAAACCCAAATCCTAACCCTAACCCTAACACTAAACCTAACCCGAATTCTAACTCTAACACTACCCAAACCCTAAAACTAACCCTAACCGTAACCCTAAACCTAACCCTAATTCTAACCCTAACCCTAACCCTAACCCTAACCCTAAACCTAATTCTAACTCAAACACTAACCCAAACCCTAAACCTAAACCTAACCATAACTTTACACCTAACCCTAATTCTAACCCTAAATCTAACATTAACCCTAAGCATAACGCTAACCAAAATCCTAACCTAAATTCTAACCATAACCCTAATCCTAAACTTAACCCTAGCCATTACCCTAATTCTATATCAAACACTAACCCAAACCCTAACCCTAACCCTGATTCTAACCCAAACCTAACCCTAACCCTAACGATAACCCTAACCCTAATGTTAACCCTAACGCTAAACCTAACTTAACCCTAACCAAAATTCTAATGCTAACCTTATCCCTAAACAATCCCTAGTTCTAACCCTAACCCTAACCCTCGACCTAACCCTAATTCTAACTCTAACACTAATGCAAACCCTAATCCTAACTCTAAACCTAAATCTAAACCTAACCCTAGTTCTAACCCTAACCCTAAACCTAACCAAAAACGTAACGCTAACAATAATTCTATCCCAAACCCTAAACCTAACCCTGACCCTGACGCTAACCCTAACCCTAATTCTAACCCTAAACCTAACCCTAAACCAGACCGTAACCCTGACTATAACGCTAATTCTAACCCTAACCCAAAACCTAACCCTGATTGTAACCCTAAACCTAACCCTAACTTAACCCTAACCCAAATTCTAATGCTAACCTTAACCCTAACCCAAACCCTAGTTCTAACCCTTACCCAAACCCTCGACCTAACCCTAATTCTAACTCTAACACTAACCCAAACCCTAATCTTAACTCTAAACCTACACCTAAACCTAACCCTAGCTCTAACCCTAACACTAACCTAACCCTAACCCTAACGCTAACCCTTATTCTATCCCTAAACCTAACCCTACCCTGACCCTGACCCTAACCCTAACCCTAATTTTAACCCTAAAGCTAACCCTAACCCAGACCGTACCCCTAAACCTAACCCTAATTCTAACGCTAACCCAAAACCTAACTCTGACCGTAACCCTACCCTAACCATAACCCTAACTCTAATTCCAGCTCTAACACTAAACCAAATCCTAATCCTAACCATAACCTAACCTTCAACCTAACCCTAAATCTAACCCTAAACCTAATTTTAACCCTAACTCTAACCCTAACCCAAACCCTAACCCTAACCCTAATTCTAACTCTAACACTAACCAAAACCCTAATCCTAACCCTAACCCTAACCCTAAACCTAACCTTAATTCTAACCCTAACCTTATACCTCACCGTAACCCTAACCCAAACCCGAATTCTAACCCTAAACCTAACCCTAACCCTGATCCAAAATCTAAACCTAACCCTAATTCTAACCCTAGCCCTAAACTTAACGCTGACCGTAACCCTAACCCTAACTCTAATTCTAACCCTAACCCTAACCCTAACACTAATTCTAATCCTAAACCTAACCCTAACCCTGAACCTAACCCTAAACTAACCCTAATTCTATGTCTAACCCTAACCCAAACCCTAATCCTAACCGTAACCCTAACCCTAAACCTAACCATAAATCTAACTTTAACCCTAAACTTAAACCTAAGCTTAACCCTAACCCTAATTCTAACCTTACCCTAACCTTAACCCTAAAGAGAACCCTAATCCTAATCCTGGGGCTAATTCTAACACTAACACTAACCCCAACCCTAAGTCTAACCCTAACCCGTACCCTAAACCTACCCTAATTCTAACTAGAACCCTTATTCTAACCCTAACCTTAACACTAGCCTGAATTCTAAACCTGACCCTAACCCTAACTGTAACACTGGCCGATATCCAATAATAACGCTAGCCTTGAACCTAACCCTAAACCTAACCCTAATCCTAACCCTAACCCTCATCCTAATTCTAACAATAACTCTATCCCAAACCCTATTTTTAAACCTAATCTTAAACCTAACCCTAACCCTAACTTCATTTTGACCCTAACCCTATCCCTAAGCCTAACTATATCGCTAACCCTCATCCTAACCCTAACCGTAACCCTAAAACTATCCCTAACCCTAATTCTAACTCTAACACTAACCCAAACCCTAATCCTAACCCTAAACCTAACCCTAAATCTAACCATAACCCTGACCGTAACCCTAACCCTAACCCTAATTCTAATTCTAACACTAACACTAACACTGAACCTAACCTAAAACTTAACCCTAATTATAATCCTAACCCTAACACTAACCCTAACCCTAAACCTAATTCTAACTCTAACACTAACCCAAACCCTAATCCTAACCCTAACCCTAACCCTAAACCTAACCCTAATTCTAACTTTAACGCTTACCCTAACACTAACCATAACCGTAACCCTAATCTAACCTTAATCCAAAACCTAACCCTGCCCTAACACGAAACCTAACCCTAATCTAACCCTAACCCAAACCTAACCATGAACGCAACCATAACGCTAATTCTAATTCGAACACTAAACCTAACCCTAATTCTGAATCTAACCCTAACCCTAACCCTAATTCTAACCCTAACCCTAACCTTAACCCTAACACTAATTCTAACTCTAACACTAACGCAAACCCTAATCCTAACCCTAACTATACCTTCAACCTAACTCTAATTCTAACCCTAACCTAACCCTAATTCTAACCCTAAACCTAACCCTAATACTAAACCTAACCCGAACCCTAACCCTAAACCTAACTCTAACCCTAACCCTAACCCTAAGACTAAACCTAACCCTAATTCTAACTCTAACGCTTACCCTAACCCTAACCCTAACACTAAACCTAATTCAAACCCTAACCCTAACCCTAATTCTGACTGTAACACTAACCCAATCCATAATACTAACCATAACCCTAACCCTAAACCTAACCCTAATTCTATCCTTAACCTAACATTAAACCTAAGCCTAAACCTAACCCTAAACCTAACTTAATTCTAACTCTATCATTAACCTAAACACTAATCGTAACCCTAAACCTAAACCTAAACCTAACACTAATTCTAATCCTAACCCTAACCCTAACCCTGACAGTAACCCTAAACGTAACCCTAATTCTAAACCTAACCCTTGCCCTAACCCTGAACCTAACTCTAAACCTAACCCTAATTCTAACCCTAATCCTAACCCTAACCCTAACCCTAATTCTAACTCTAACACTAAGCCATACCCTAATCCTAAACATAACCCAAACCTAAACCTAACCCTAATTCTAACGCTAACGCTAACATTAACCCTAAGCCTAACCCTAACGCTAATTCTAAATCTAACGCTAACCCAAACACTAATCCTAACCGTACCCTAAACCTTAACCTAACCCTAATTCTAACCCTCACCTTTATTCAACGTTAACACTAACCTTAACCGTAAACCTAAACCTGATTCTCACCCTAACCCTAACCCTAACCTTAACCCTAACCTTATTTCTAACCCTAAATCAAACCAAACCCTACCCCTAACCCTAACATTAACACTTACCCTTATTCTAACCTTAACACTAACACAAACCTGATCCTAACCCTAAACCTAACCCTAAAACTAACCCTAATTCTAACCCTAACCCTTATTCTAACGCTAAACATAACCATAACCGTAAACAGAACCCTGATTCTAACCCTACCCCTAACACTAAGCCTAACCCTACTTCTAACTCTAATACTACGCAAACTCTAATCCTAACCCTAAACCAAACCATAAAACTAACCCTGATTCTAACCCTAACACTAAACCTAACAGTATCTAACCTAACCCTAACCCTAACCGTAACCCTAACCCCAATCTTGATTCTAACTCTAACACAAACCAAAACAATAATCCTAACCCTAACCCTAACCCTAAACCTAAATCTAATTGTAACTTTACCCTAACGTTAACCCTAAGGCTAACCCTAATCCTACCCCTGCCCTAACCCTAACCATACCCATAAATCTAACCCTAACCCTAATCCTAACCATGACAGTGACCCTAACCCTAACTCTAACCCTAACCCTAACCCTAATCCTAACCCTAAGCCTAACCCTAAACCTATCTCTAACGCGAATTATAAATCTAACGCTAACCCAGACACTAATCTTAACCCTAACCCTAAACATAAACCTAACCCTGGTTCTAACCCTAACCCTTACCTTAACCCTAACCCTAACCCTAATTCAAACCCTAACCGTAAACCTTAACCTGATTCTAACCCTAACCCTAACCCGAACACTAATCCTAATCCTAACATTAATTCTAACCCTAACCCTAACCCTAATGCTAACCCTAACCCAAACCTAAACCTAATTCTAACTCTAAAACTAACCCTAACCCTAACCCTAAACCTTATTGTAACCCTAACCGTAACCCTATACCTGACCCTAACCCTAACCCTAACACTAATTCTAACCCAAACCCTAAACCTAACTCTGACTGTAACCCTAAACCTAACCCTAATTCTAACCATAACCATAACCGTTACCCTGAACCTAACCCTGAACCTAACCCTAATTCTAAACCTAACCCTAAACCTAACCCTAACCCTAACCCTGACCCTAATTCTAACTCTAACACTGACCCAAACCCATATCCTCACCCTAACCCTAATCCTAAAACTAACTCTAATTCTAACTTTACTCAAACCTTAACCCTAAGGCTAACCCTAATCCTAAACCTTGCGCAAATTGTAACTCTAACACTAACCGAAACCCTATCCTAACCCTAACCCGAACCCTAAAACTAACCCTAATTCTACCTGGAACTCTTATTCTAACCCTAATCCTAACCCTAAACTTAATTATAAACCTAACCCTAACTCTAACTTTTTCAGTGGCCGAAATACAATAATAACCCAAGCCATGAACCTAACCCTAAAGCTATCCCTAACCCTAACCCTAACCCTAACCCTAACCCTAATTCTAACACCAACCCTAAACAAAACCCTATTTTTAAACCTAATCTCAGCCCAAACCTAACCCTACTTCTAACCCAAAACCTATCCCTAAGCCTAATTCTAACACTAACCCTAATTATAACCTTAACCGTAACCCTAAAACTAACCCTAACCCTAATTCTAACTCTAACACTAACCCAAAACCTAATCCTAACCCTAACACTAAGGCTAAACTTAAACCTAATTCTAACTCTAACACTAACCCATACCCTCATCCTAACCCTAACCCTAACCCTAAACCTAAACCTAATTCTAACTTTAACACTTACCCTACCCTTCCTAACCCTAACCCTAATCCAACCTTAACCCTAATTCTAACCCTGCCCTAACCCTAACCCTAACCGTAATTCTAACCCTAACCCTAACCCTGACCATGACAGTAACCCTAACACTAATTCTCATTCGAACCCTAACCCTAACCCTGAACCTAACCCTAAACCTAAACCTAATTCTAACCCTAACCCTAACCGTAACCCTAATTCTAACCCTAACCTAACCCTAAACCTAACCCTAACCCTAAGCCTAAACCTTATTCTAAACCTAACCCTAACGCGCACCCTACCTTAACCCTAACCCGCACCCTAACCCTAACCCTAACACTAATTCTAACCATAACCTTAACCCTAAGTCTGACCTAAACCCTAAACCTAAACCTTATACTAACCCTACCTAAGCCTAACCCTAACCCTAACCCTAACTCTAAATCTAACTCTAACACAAACCCAAACCCTGATCCTTACCGTAACCCTAACCTAAAGCTAACCCTAATTCTAACCGTAACCCTAATCTTATCCCTAAACCTAACCCTAACAATACCTAACGGTAATTCTAAATCTAACGCTAAGCCAAACACTAATCCTAACCCTAACCCAAACCATAAACTAACCCTGATTTAACCCTAACGCTAACCTATCCTTAACGCTAACCTTAATTCTAACCCTAAATTAACCGTAACCCTAACCCTAACCCTAACGTTAACCGAACCCTAATTTTAACATAACACTAACCCAAACCTAGTCCGAACCCTAAGCATAACCCTACAACTACCCTAATTCTGACCCTAACCCTTATTCTAACCCTAACCCTAACCCTAACCATAAACCGAACCCTGATTCTAACCCTAACCCTAACCGTAACCCTAACCCTAATCTAACCTGAACCCTAACCCTAACCCTGCCCTAACCCTAAACCTAACCCTAATTCTAACCCTAACCCTGACCCTAACCTAACCCTAAACCTAAACCTAATTCTAACTTTAAAACTTACCGTAACCCTACCCCTAACCAAAACCCTAATCTAACCTTAACCCAAACCCTAACCTTGCCCTAAACGTAACCTAACACTAATTCAAACATAATACTAACCCATACCATGACAGTAATTCTACACCCTAATTTAAATTCTAACCCTAAACCTAACTCTAACCCTGAACCTAACCCAAAACCTAACCTAATTCTAACCCTAACCCTAACGCTAACCCTAATTCTAACCCTAACCCTAACTTTAACGCTAACCCTAACCCTAAACCTAAACCTTATTGTAAATCTAATTTTAACCCGCACCTAACCTTAACCCTAACCCTAATTCTAACCCTAAACTTAACCTGAAATCTGACCTTAACCCTAATCCTAACCCTTATTCTAACCCTAACCCTAAACCTAACACTAATTGTAACTCAAACACTAACGCAAACCCTAATCCTAACCCTAACCCTACCCTAAATCTAACCCTAAATATAACCCTAACCCTAACCCTAAACCTTATTCTAACTCTAACACTAACTCAAACCCTAATACTAACCCTAACCCTAACGCTAAACCTATCCATAATTCTAATCCTAAACCTAACCCTAACCGTAACTATAAAACTAACACTATCCCAAACCCTAATCCTAACCCTAAACCAAACCCTAATCCTAACCCTAACCCTAACCATAAACCTTACCCTTATTCTAACTCTAACACAAACCCTAATTCTAATCCTAACCCTAATCCTAACCCTGACCTGAACCCAAACCCTAACCCTAATCTTTACCCACCCTTAACCCTACACCTAACAATAATTCTAACCCTAACCCTAACCGTAACCATAACCTTAATCCTAAACCTAACCCTAGACCTAAAGATAATTTTAACCCAAAAACTAACTTAACCCTAACCCAAATTTTAACGCTAACCCTAACCCTAACCCTTATTCTAATTCTAACCCTAACCTTAACCCTAACACTAACCCTAAAACTAACCCTAATTCTAACTCTAACACTAACGCAAACACTAATCCTAACCCTAACACTAACCCTATGCCTAACAATTATTCTAACCCTAACCCTTACCCAAATTCTAACCCTAACGCTAACCCTAACCCTAATTCTAACCCTAACCCTAACCCTAACCTTAACCCTTTTTGAACTCTAACACTAACTCAAACCCGAATGCTAACCCTAACCCTAACCCTAATCTTAATCCTAGCCCTAAACCTAACCCTAACCCTAACCTAATTCTAACTTTAACTCTAATCCAAACACTAATCCTAACCCTAACGCTAACACTAAAGCTAACCCTAATGTTAAACGAACACTTATCCTAACGCAAACCCTAACCCTAATTCTAACCCTAACACTAACCCTGACCCTAAGCCTAACCCTACCCTAACCCTAACCCTAATTCTATATCTGACCCTACCCCTAACCGTGAACCTAACCCTAACCCTAACCCTAATTCTACCTCTAACACTAACCCAAATCGTAATCCTAACCTAACCCTAACCAAAACCTAAACCTAATTCTAATTATAACAAACCCAACCTTAATCCTAACCCTAACGCTAACCCTAATTCTAAACCTAACCTTCCCCTAACCCTAATTCTCAACCTAACCCTAACCTAAACATAACCCTAACCCTAACCCTAACATTAATCCTAAACGTAACCCTAACACTAATTCTAATTCTAACCCTAACCCTAACACTAACACTAACCCTAATCCTAACCCTGAACCTAACCCTAATTCTAACCCTAACCCTAACCCAAACACTAATCTTAACCCAAATACTAAACCTAACCCTAACCGTAACCCTAACCCTAATTCAAACGCTAACCCTCATCCTAACCCTAACCGTAACCTTAACACTAATCCTAAGATTAACCCTAGACCTATCCCTAATTCTAACCCAAAACTAACTTAACCCTACCCAAATACTAACGATAACCCTAACCCTAACCCTAATTCTAATTCTAACCCTAAATCTGACCCTAAACCTAACTTAATCCATAACCCTAACCCTAAAACTTATACTAAACATAACCATAACCCTAACTCTAATGCAAAACATAACCCTAATTCTACCTCTAACACTAACCCAAAACCGAATCCTAACCATAACACTAACCCCTAACCCTATCCCGAACCCTAATTCTAATCCTACCCTAACCCACACCCTAACCTTAACCATAATTCTAACACTAACAGTAACGCAAACATTAATCCTAACCCTAAAGCTGACCCAAAGCATAACCCTAATTCTAATCCTAACACTTACCCTAATTCTAACCCTAAAGCTAAACCTAACTCTAATGCTAACCCTAACCCTAACCCTAACCCTAACCCTTATTCTAACTCTAACACTAACCAAACCCTAATCCTAACCCTAACCCTGATCATAAACCTAACCCTAACACTAATTATAAACCTAACCGTAACCCTAAACCGAACCTTAACCCTAATTCTAACTCGAACACTACGCAAACATTAATCCTAACGCTAACGCGAACCCTAAGCCTAAACCCAAATTCAACCCTAACCCTTACCCTAATTCTGACCCTAACGCTACCCCTAACCATGATTCTACCCTAACCCTAAACTTAACCCTAACAATTTTTCTAACTCTAACACTAACCCAAAACCTAATACTAACCCTAACCGTAACCCTAATCCTAACACTAACCCTAACCCTAACCCTAACGCAAACCGTAATTCTAACCCTAACCCTAACCCTAACCTTAACCCTAACCCTAATTCTAACTCTAACTCTAATCCAAACACTATACCTAAACCTAACGCTTACCGAAAACTAACCCTAATTTTAAACTAACACTTACCAAAACCCTAACCCTAATTCTAACCCTAACCCTATCCCTAAAACTAAACCTTCTTCTCAACAGAAGCCTAACCCTAACCCTAACCCTAATTGTAACTCTAACACTATCCCAAACCCTAATCCTAACCCTAATCCAAAACCTAATCTTAACCCTAAACCTAACCCTAACCCTTAACCTGACTCTAACTCTCACACTAAACCAAATTGTAATTCTAACCCTAAACATAACCCTAAACCTAACTATAATTCTAACCCTAAACCTAACCCTAACCCTAACCCTAAAATTAACCCAAATATTAACCCTAACCCTAATCCTAACCATGACCCTAATCCTAACACAAACCCTAACCCTAACCCTAACCCTAACCCTAACCCTAAACCTAACGCTAACCATAAAACTAATTCTAACTCTAACACTAACGCAAACCCTAATCCTAACCCTAACCCTAAACCTAAACCTAACCCTAACCTTAACCCTAAACATAACACTAATTCTAACCCTACCGCTAATTCTAACACTAACACTAACCCTAACCCTAACCCTAACCGTTACCCTAAACCTAACCCTAATTCTAACTGTAACACTAACGCTAATCCTAGTCCTAACCCTAACGCTAACCCTAACCAAAATTCTAATCCTAACCATGACACTAAGCCTGAATCTAACCATAAACCTAAATGTAATTTAAACCCTAACCCTAACCCTAACCCTAAACCTAACCCTAAACCTAACCCTAACACTAATTCTAATTCTAACACTAACCCTAACCCTAACACTAACACTAATCCTAACCCTAATTCTAACTCTAACACTAACCCAAACCCTAACCCTAACCCTAACCCAAACCCTAAACCTAACCCTAATTCTAACCCTAACCCTAACCCAAACCTTAATTTAACCCTAATTTGAACCCTAACACTATCCCTAACCCTAATTTAAACGCTAACCCTAACCCTAATTCTAACCGTAACCCTAACCCTAACGCTAAGCCTAACCCTAGACCTAACACTAATTCTAACCCAAAACCTAACTTAAACCAAACTCAAATTCTAACGCTAACCCTAACCCTAACCTACATCTAATTCTAACCCCAACCCTAACCCTAACCCTAATCCTAATCCTAACCCTGATTCTAACTCTAACACAAACGCAAACACTAATCCTAAACCTAACGGTAACCCTAAGACTAACCTTTGTTCTAACCCTAACCCTTACCGTAATTCAAACCCTAACGCTAACCCTAACCCTAATTCTAACCCTAACCCGAACCCTAACCCTTATTCTAACTCTAACACTAACCCATCCCTAATACTAACCCTAACCCTAAACCTAATCCTAAACCTAACACTAACCATAACCCAAACCCTAATACTAAACTAACCCTAACCCTAACCCTAAATCTAACTCTAACACTAACGCTAAGCCTCATCGTAACCCTAACGCTAACCCTAAAACTCACGCAAATTCTAACCATAAACCTAATTCTAACCCTAACACTAATCCTAACCCTAACCCCTAACCCTAACCCTAACTCTAACCATAACCCTAACCCTAACGCGAAACCGAACCGTAACCATAACCCTAACTCTAATTCTAACCCTAATCTTAACTCTAACCCTGAACCTAACTTTAAACCTAACCCTAATTCTAACCCTAACCCTAACCCGAACACTAACACTAACACTAATACTAACTCAAACACTAACCCAATCCCTAATCCTAACCCTAACACTAACCCTAAACCTAAACTTAATTTTACACTAACACTTACCCACCCTAACCGTAAACCTAATTCTAACTTTAACACTAACCC
Organism: Macroglossus sobrinus; assembly: GCA_004027375.1. Taxonomy (NCBI): domain Eukaryota; kingdom Metazoa; phylum Chordata; class Mammalia; order Chiroptera; family Pteropodidae; genus Macroglossus; species Macroglossus sobrinus. The sequence goes on from PVKZ01004476.1 coordinate 31,508, forward strand.
AAACCCTAAACCTAACCGTAACCCTAACACTAAACCTAACCCTAATTCTAACCCTACCCTAAAACTAACACTAACCCTAACCCTAACCATAATCCTAAACCTAAACCTAACCCTAACCCTAACCCTGACCGTAACCCTAACCCTAATTCTAACACTAACCATAACCCTAACCCTAAACCTAATTCTAACTCTAACACTAACCCAAACCCTAATCATAACCCTAACCCTTAACTTAACCTAACCCTAATTCTGACCCTAAACCTAACCTTAAACCTAAGCCTAACCCAAACACTAACCCTAACCCTAATTCTAACACTAACCCTAACCCTAACCCTAAACCTAATTAAAACTCTAACAATAACCCAAACGATAATTTTATCCCTAACCCTAACCCTAAACCTAACCCTAATTCTAACCCTAATTCTTATTCTAAAACTAACCCTATCCCTAACCGTGTACTTAACATTGATTCTAACCCTAAACCTAACCCTAACCCTAACCCTAACCCTAATTCTAACTCTAACATAGACTCAAACCCTAATCCTAACCCTAAACCTAACCCTAAACATAACCCTAACTCTAACCAAAACCCTACATACAAACCTAAACCTAACCCTAACCCAGACTGTAACCTTAAACCTAACCCTAATTCTAACCCTAACCCTAACATTAATTCTAACCCTTATTTTAACCCTAACCCAGACCCTAACCCTAAATCTAATCCTAACCGTAACGCTAACCGTAGCCCTAACCCTAAACCTAATTCTGGGTCTAAAACTATCCAAAACCCTAACCTAACCCTAACCCTAACCCTAAACCTAACCCTAATGTTAATTCTAACCCTACCCCTTTTTATAAAACGAACCCTAACCCTAACCGTATACCTAACACTGATTGCAACCTAACCCTAACCCTAACCCTAACCCTAATTCTAATCCTAACTCTAAACCAAACCCTAAACCTAAACGTAATCTTAACTCTAATTCTAACTCTAACACTAACGCAAACTCTAATCCTAACCCTAACTCTAATTCTAAACCTAAACCAAATTCTAACCCTAACCCTTACTCTAATTCTAACCCTAACACTAACCCTAATTCTAATTTTAACCCTCACCTTAAAACTAACACTAACACTAAACCTAAATCTAATTCTAACTCTAACTCTAACCCAAAACTTAATACTAACCCTAACGCTAACCCTAAACCTAACCCTAATTTTAAACTAACACTTGCCCTAACCCTATCCCTAACCCTAATTCTAACTCTAACACTAACCCAAACGCTGACCCTAACCCTAACCCTAAACCTAATTCTAACCCTAACCCTAAACCTAACCCTGACCGTAACCCTAACCCTAACCCTAATTCTAACGCTAACTTTAACCCTAACCCTAATTCTAAAGTTAACCCTAACCCTAACCCTAACCCTAATGCTACCCCTAAACCTAACCCTAACCCTAAACCTAACCCTAACCCTAAAACTTATTTTAAACCTGAATCTTACCCTAACCCTAACGCTAAAACTAACCCTAACTTTAACCCTAACCCTAACCTATCCGTAACCCTAACCCTAATTCTAACTCTAACACTAACCCAAACCATAATCCTAACCGTAACCCTAACCCTTAATATAACCCTAATTTTAAACCTAACCCTAACCTTAACCCTAGGCATAACCCTAACCCTAACCCTAACACTAATTCTAACTCTAAAACTAACCAACACCCTAATCCTAACCCTTATTACAAACCTAAACCTAAACCTAACCCTGACCGTAATCTTAACCCTAACCCTAATTCTAATCCTAGCCCTAACCTTAATCCTAACCCTAATTATAAACCTAACCCTCACACTAAACCTAATTCTAACCCTAACCCTAACGCTAACCATAACCCTAACCCTAAACTTAATTCTAAGTCTAACACTATGCCAAACCCTAAACCTAACCCTAACCCTAACCCTAAACCTAACCCTAATTGTAATACTAACCCTACCCCTTATTCTAAACCTAACCTAACCCTAACCGTATACCTAACACTGATTGTAACCCTAACCCTAACCCTAAAACTAATTCTAACCCTAACCCTAACCCTAGACCTAACCGTAATCGTAACCCTAATTCTAATTCTAACACTAACGCAAACTCTAATCCTAACCCTAAGTCTAAACAAAACCTAAACCTAATTCTAACACAGACCCTTACTCTAATTCTAACCCTAACACTAAACCTAATTCTAATTTTAACCCTAACCTTAACACTAACACTAACCCTAAACATAAACCTAATTCTAACTCTAACTCTAAACCAAACCTTAATACTAAACCTAACGCTAACCCTAATCCTAACCCTAATTTTAAACTAACACTTACCCTAAACCTATCCCTAACCCTAATTTTAACTCTAACACTAACCAAAACGCTGACCCTAACCCTACCCTAAACCTAATTCAAACCCTAAACCTAAACCTAACCCTGACCGTAACCCTAATCCTAACCCTAATTCTAACAATAACATTAACCCTAACCATAATTCTAAAGTTAACCCCAAACCTAACCCTAACCCTAATGCTACCCCTAACCTAACCCTAACCCTAACCTGAACCCTACCCCTAAACCTTATTCTAAACCTTAATCTTACCCTAACCCTAACGCTAAACCTAACCCTAACTTTCACTCTAACCCTACCCTAACCGTAACCCAAACCCTAATTCTAACTCTAACACTAACCCAAACCGTAATCCTAACCGTAACCCTAACCCTATACCTAAACCTAATTCTAACGCTAACCCTAAACTTAACCCTAACCCTAAAACTAATTCTAAACCTAAGCCTAACCCTAACCCTAACACTAACCCTACACCTAAACCTAATTCTAACTCTAACACTAACACGAACTCTAATCCTAATCCTAAAACTAACCCTAAACCTAGCCCTAAATCTAACCATAACACTTATTCTACCCCTAACCCTAAATGTAACCATAAACCTAACCCTGATTCTAACACTAACCCTAACCCTAAACCTAATTCTAACCATAACCTTAATCGTAACCCAAACTCTAACCCTAATTCTAACCCTAACCCTATCCCTAACACTTATTCTAACCCTAAACCTAACCCTAACCCTAAACTAACCGTAACCCTAACCTAACCCTAATTATAACCCTAATCATAACCTTAAACCTAAGCCTAACGCTAACCCTAATCATAATCCTCATTCTAACCATAACTGTAACCCTAACCCTTACCCTAATTCTAACCCTAACACTAAACCTAACCCTAAACCTACCCTAATACTAACTCTAATACTAACCCAAACCCTAATCCTAACCCCACCAATAACCCTAAACCTAAACCTAATTTTAAAATAACACTTAACGTAACTTTAACCCTAACCCTAATTTTAACTCTAACACTAACCCAAACCCTAATCCTAACCCTAACCCTACCCTAAAACTAACCCTAACCCTAATCTTAATTCTAACCCTAACCCTAACACTAACGCAGACCCTAACCCTAACCCTACCCTAATTCTATACCTAATCCTAAACCTAAACATGACCGTAACCCTAAACCTATCCCTAATTCTAACCCAAAACCTAACCCTAACCCTAATTATAAAGTTAACCCTAACTCTAACCCTAAACCTAATGCTAACCCTAACCCTAACACTAACCCTAAACCTAAACCTTATTCTAAACCTAACTCTAACCATAACCCTAACCGTATAAAAAACCCTAATTCTAACCCTATCCCTAACCCTATACCTGACCATAACCCTAATCCTAGCCCTAATTCTAACCCTAATGTTAAACCTAACCCTAATTCTAAAGTTAACCCTAACCCTAATTCTAACCCTAAGCTAACCTTAACACTAACCATATCTCTAACCCTAACCCAAAACCTTATTCTAAACCTAACTCTAACCCTAACCCTAAACCTAAACCTAACCCTAACTTTAACCCTAACGCTGCCCTAACACTAACCCTAACCCTAATTCTAATACTTACACAAACCAAAACCCTAATCCTAACCCTAAACCTAACCCTAAACCTAACCCTAAATCTAAACCAAACCCTAACCCTAACACTAACCCTAATCCTAACCCTATTCCTAACCCTAGCCATAACCCTAACGCTGACCCTAACCCTAAACCTAACCCTAATTCTAAACCTAAACCTAAACCTAACTCTAACCGTAACCCTAACCCGAAACCTAATTCTAATCCTAACCCTAAACCAAACCCCAATTCTAAAGTTAAATTTAACCCTAACCCTAACCCTAATGCTAACCTTAACCCAAACCCTAACCCTAACCATAACCCTAACCCTAAAACGTATTCTAAATCTAACTCTAACCCTAATGCTAACCCTATACCTAACCCTAATTCTAACCCTAACCCTAACACTAACACTAACCTTAAACCTAATTCTAAAACTAACTCGAACCCAAACTTAATCCTAAACCTAACCCTGACCATAACCCTAACCCCTCTTCTAACTCTAACCTTAACCCTAACCCTAACCCTGATCCTATACCTAAGCCTTATTCTAACCCTAAACCTAACCGTAACCCTAGGCCTAACCCTAAACCTAACCCTAACACTAATTCTAACCCCAACCCTAATTCGAACCATAACCCTAACCCTAAACCTATTTTAACCCTAATCTTAAACCTAACCCTATCCCTAACCCTAATTCAAATGCTAAAAATAACCCTAACACTAACCGTAACCCTAACCTAACCCTAAGCCTAACCCTAAACCTAGCGCAAATTCTAACCCTAAACCTCACTTAACCATAACCCAAATTCTAACGTTAACCCTAACCCTAAACCTAATTTTAATTCTAACCCTACCCTAGCCCTAACCCTAAACATAACCCTAAAGCTTATTCTAAACATAAACTTAACCCTAACTCTAACCCTAACCCTAACCCTAATTCTAACTCTAACACTACCCAAACCCTACCAAACCCTAAACCTAACCCTAAACCGAACCCTAATTCTAACTCTAACACTAACCCAAACGCTAAACTTAACTGTAACCCCTTACCCTAACCCTAAAGCAAACCCTAACCCAAACCCGAAACCTGACCGTAACCCTAACAGTAACCCTAATTCTAACCCTAACCCTAACCCTAACCCTGAACCTAACCCTAAACCTAACCCTAATTCTTACCCTACCCTACCCCTAACCCAAATTCTAATGCTAACCCTAACCCTACAGATAATTCTAATTCTAAAGCTAACCCGAACCCTAACCCTAACACTAATTCTAACCCTACCCCTAACCCGTAAACTGATTCTAAACCAAACCTAACCGTAACACTAACCCTAACCCTAATTGTAACTTTAACACTAATCCAAACCCTAATCCTAACCCTAACGAAAACCCTAATCCTAACCCTAACCTTAACCCAAAACCTAACCCTAACCCTAATTTAACTCGAACACTAACCCAAACCCTAATCCAAACCCTAAACCTAACCCTAAACTAAAACTAATTCTAACTCTAACTCTAACCCAAACCTTAATACTAACACTAACGATAACCCTAAACCTAACCCTAATTTTAAACTAACATGTACCCTAACCCTATCCCTAAGCCTAATTCTAACTCTAACACTAACACAAACGCTGACCCTAAACCTAACACTAACCATAATTCTAACCCTTAACCTAAACATAACCCTGACCGTAACCCTACCCTAACTCTAATTCTAATGCTATCACTAACACTACCCTAATTCTAAAGTTAACCCTAAACCTAACCTTAACCCTAATGCTAAACTTACCTAACCCTAACCCTAACTCTAAACCTTATTCTAAACCTAACTCTTACCCTAACCCTAACCCTAAACCTAACCATAACATTAACCCTAAGCCCACCCTAATCGTAAACCTAACACTAATTCTATATCTAACACTAACCCAAACCCGAATCCTGAACGTAACCTAACCCTATACCTAACCCTAATTCTAACCCTAACCCTTACTCTAATTCTAACCCTAACACTAAACCTAATTCTAACTATAATTCTAACCTTAACCCTAACACTAACCCTAAGCCGAAACCTAATTCTAACTCTAACACTAAACCTAACTCTAATCCCAACCCTAACACTAACCCTAAACCTAGTCCTAATTCTAACCCTAAACCTTATTCTAACCCTAACCCTAAACGTAACCGTAAACCTAACACTGATTCTAACACTAACCCTAACCCTAAACCTAATTCTAACCATAACCCTAACCGTAACCCTAACACTAAACCTAATTCGAACTCTTACACTATCCAAAACCCTAAACCTAACCCTCACCCTAACCCTAAACCTAACCCTAATTCTAACCCTAACCCTAAATCCAACCTAATTCTAACTGAAACCAGAACCCTAACCCTAACCCTAGCCTTAACCCTAACCCTAATTCTAACTGTAACACAACCCAAACACTAATCCTAACACTAACCCTAACACTTATTCTAACCCTAAGCCTAACCCTAAACCAAACCCTAATTCTAACCCTAACGCTAACCCTAACCCTTATTCTAACCTTAATCCTAACCCTAACCGTAAAACTAACCCTGATTCTAACCCTAATCCTAACCCTAACTGTAACACTATACCTACCCTAATTATAACTCTAACACTAACGCAAACACTAATCCTAACTCTAACGCTAATCCTAAACCTAAACCTAATTCTAACACTAACACTTACCCCAATTCTCACCCTAACCCTAACCCTATTTCTAATTCTAACCCTAACCCTAACCATACCCCTAACCCTAACCCTAACCCTAACCCTAACCCTAACCCTAACCGTAAACCTAAACCTAATTCTAACCCTAACCCTTAACCTAACCCTAACCAAAACCATAACCTTAATTCTAACCCTAACCCTAACCCTAACTCTAACCCTAACCCTAATTCTAACTCTAACACTAACGCAAACACTAATCCTAACCCTAACGCTATCCTAAACCTAAACCTAATTCTAACCCTAACACTTACCCCAATTCTCACCCTAACCCTAACCCTATTTCTAATTCTAACCCTAACCCTAACCATACCCCTAACCCTAAACCTAACCCTAACCCTAACCCTAACCGTAAACCTAAACCTAATTCTAACCCTAACGCTTACCCTAACCCTAACCCTAACCCTAACACTAACCTTAATTCTAAACCTAACCCTTACCCTAACCCTGAACTTAACCCGAAACCTAACCCTAATTCTAAATCTAACCCTAACCCTATCCCTAACCATAACATTAATTCTAATTCTATCCCAAAACCTAACCCTAAACCTAACCCTAACCCTAACCCTAATTCTAACCCTAAAACTTACCCTAAACATAACCCTAACGCTAACCGTAAAACTACCCTGACGTGGACCCTAACCTTAACCCAAACACTAACCCTAACCCTAAACTAATTCTAACCCTAATCCTAACCCTAACCCTAATTCTAAATCTAACCCTAACCCTAACCTTACCCTAAACCTAACACTAACCCTAAACCTAACCCTAACCCTAATTCTAATTCTAACCCTAAACCTAACCTTAATCTAACCCAAACCCTAATTATACCCCTAACCTTAACCCTAAATCTGACCTTAACTCTAAACCTAACCCTAATTCGAACCTTACCCCTAACCCGACCCCGACCCTCATTCTAACACTAACCCTAATCTAACCCCAAAAGTAACCCTAATTCTAATTCTAACACTAAACCAAAACCAAGTCCTAACCCAGACCCTAACCCTAACCTTAACCCTAATTCTAAACCTAACCCTACCCCTAACCCTAACCCTACCCTAACCCTAATTCTAAACCTAACCCTAACCCTAACCCTGACCATAACCATAACCATAACCCTAATTCTAACCCTAACCCTAAACTAACCCTAAACCTAACGCTAATTCTAACCCTAACACTAACCCAAACCATAATCCTAACCGTAACCCTAACCCTTAATATAACCCTAATTTTAAACCTAACCGTAAACTTAACCCTAAGCATAACCTTAACCCAAACCCTAACACTAATTCTAACTCTAAAACTAACCAACACCCTAATCCTAATCCTAAACCTAATCCTAACCCTAACCCTAATTATAATTCTAACCCTAACTCTAACGCTACCCTACCCCTAAAACTAATTCAAACCCTAACCCCAAACCTAAACCTTATTCTAAACCTAACCCAAACCCTAACCCTAATTCTAATACTAAACGTCACCCTAACCATAAACCTAACACTAACCCTAACCCTAACCCAAATTCTAACTCTAACACTAACCAAAACCCTACTCCTAACCCTAACCCTAACCCTAAACCGAACCTAATTCTAACTCTAACACTAACCCAAACCTTAATCCTAACCCTAAACCTATCGCTAAACCTAACCCTAATTGAAACCCTAACCCTTATTAAAACCCTAACCCTAACCCTAACCGTAACCGTAACCCTAACCTAATTCTAACTCTATCACTATCCCAAACCCCAAACCTAACCCTAAACCTACCCTTAAACCTAACCCTAATTCTAACCCTAACCCTTATTCTTACCCTGACACTAAGCCTAAACGTAAACCTACCCCTGATACTAACCCTAACACCAACCCTAAGCCTAACCCTAACCCTAATCCTAACACTGACCCTAACCCTAACCCTAACCATAACCCTAACTCTAACTATAACAGTAACTCAAACACTACTCTTACCCTAACGCTAACCCTAAACTTAACTCTAATTCTAACTGTAACCCTTAATCTAATTCTAACCCTAACCTTAACCCTAACCCTAATTCTAACCCTAACACTAACCCTTCCCTAAACCTAACCCTAACCTAATTGTAAGTCTAACACTAAACCAAACCAGATTCGTAACCCTAACCCAAACCCTAAACCTAACCCTAACCCTAACCCTAAACCTTACGCTAATTCTAACTCTAACGCAAATTGTATTTCTAACCCTAACGCTAACCCTAAACCGAACCCTATTCTAATCCTAACCCTAACCCTATCCCTAACCCTAACCCTAAACATAACCCTAATTCTAACCCTAAACCTAACCCTAAGCCTGAACCGAACCCTAACCCTACCCTCATTCTAACCCTAACCCGAACCCTACCTGACTGTAACCCTAAACCTAACCCTAATTCTAACACTAACCCTAATGCTAACTTTGATCCTAACCATAAAACTAACCCTAATTCTAACCCTAACCCAAAACCTAAGCCTAACCCTAAACCTAATTCTAACCATAACCCTTATTCTAAACTTAACCCTAACCCTAACCGTAAAACTAACCTTGATTCTAACCCTAACCCTAACCTAACCCTAACCATAACCTTAATCTAACCCTAACCCTAACCTTAACCCTAAACCTAAAATAATTCCAACTCTAACACTTACCAGAACCCTAATCCTAACCCCAGCCTAACCCTAAACCTAACACTACTTCTAACCCTAACCGTTATTCTAACACTAACCCTAAACCTAACCATAAACCTAACCCTGATTCTACCCTATCCCTGACCTTAACCCTAACCCTAAACCTAATTCTAACCCTAACCCTAAACTAACCATAATTCTACTTCTAACACTAACACAAACACTAATTCTAACCCTAATGCTAACCCTAACCCTAACCCTAAACCTAACCCTAATTCTAAATCTAACACTAACCCAAACCCTAATCCTAAACATAACCTAACCCTATACCTAACCCTAATTCTAACCCTAACCCTTACTCTAATTCTAACCCTAACACTAAACCTAATTCTAACTATAATTCTAACCCTAACCCTAACACTAACCCTAAGCCGAAACCTAATTCTAACTCTAACACTAACCCTAACGCTAATCCCAACCCTAACCCTAACCCTAAACCTAGTCCTAATTCTAACCCTAAGCCTTATTCTAACCCTAACCCTAACCATAACCATAAACCTAACCCTGATTCTAACACTAACCCTAACCCTAAACCTAATTCTAACCATAACCCTAACCGTAACCCTAACACTAAACCTAATTCGAACTCTTACACTATCCAAAACCCTAAACCTAACCCTCACCCTAACCCTAAACCTAACCCTAATTCTAAACCTAACCCTAAACCCAACCTAATTCTAACTGGAACCAGAACCCTAACCCTAACCCTAACCTTAACCCTAACCCTAATTCTAACTATAACACAACCCAAACACTAATCCTAACACTAACCCTAACACTTATTCTAACCCTAAGCCTAACCCTAACCCTAACCCTAATCCTAACCCTAACCGTAAAAATAACCCTGATTCTAACCCTAACCCTAACTGTAACCCTATGCCTAACCCTAATTATAACTCTAACACTAACGCAAACACTAATCCTAACCCTAACGCTAATCCTAAACCTAACCCTAATTCTAACCGTAACCCTTACTCTAATTCTAACCCTAACACTAACCCTAACGCTAATTTTATCCCTAACCCTAACCCTAACCCTAACCTAAATTGTAACTCTAACACTAACCCTAACCCTAATCCTAGCCCTAACCCTAACGCTAAACCTAACCCTAATTCTAACCCTAACCCTAACCCTAATCCTAATTCTAACCCTAACCCTAACCATATCCGTAACCCTAAACCAAATTCTAACTCTAACATTATCACAAAACCTAACCCTAACCCTTACCCTAAACCTAAACCTCACCCTAATTTAAACGCTACCCCTTATTCTAACACTAACCCTAACCCTATTCGTAAACCTAACCCTGATTCTAACCCCAACCTTAACCCTAACCAAAGTCCTAACCTAAATTCGAACTCTGACAAAACGCAAACACTAATACTAACCCTAAGGCTAATCCAAACCTAACCCTAATTCTAACCCTAACCCTTACTCTAATTCTAACCCTAACACTAACCCTAACCCTAATTTTAAACCTAACCCTAACCCTAACCCTAACCCTAACCGTAATTGTAAATCTAACACTAACCCTAACCCTAATCCTAACCCTAACCCTACCCTAAACCTAACCCTAATTCGAAAACTAACCCTAACCTAAACCCTAAGCCTAAGGCTAACACTATCCCTAACCCTAATTCACACCCTAACCTTTATCCTAACCCTAACCTTAATTCTAACCCTAACCCTAACCCTAACCCTAACCCTAATACTAACTCTAACACAAACCCAAACCGTAGTCCTAACCCTAACACTAACCCAAACCTAACCCTAATTTTAAACTAACACTTACCCTAACCCTAAACCTAACCCTAATTCTAACCATAACCCTAACCCTAACCCTAACCCTAAACCTAATTCTAACTCTAACACTAAGCCAAACCCTATCCTAACCGTAACCGTAACCCTATACCTATCCGTATTCTAACCCTAACCCTAATCTTAACCCTAACCCTAACCCAAATTCTAACCCTAAACCTAACCATAACCCTGACCCTAACCCTAATTCGAAATCTAACAAGAACGCTGACACTAATTCTCACCATAACGCTAACGCTAAACCTAACCCTAACCTTAATCCTAACCCTAATTCTAACTCTAACACTAACCCAAACACTAACCCTAACACTAACCCTAATGCTAAACGTAACCCTAACCCTAACCCTAAACCTTATTCTAAACCTAACTCTAACCATAACCTAACCCTATATCTAAACCTAATTCTAACCCTAACCCAAACTTTAAGCCTAACCCTAATTCTAATCTAACACTAACCCAAACCTGAATCCAAACCCTAACCCTAACCCTTACCTAATCGTAAGTCTAACCCTGACCCTAACCTTAACCCTAAACCTAAAATAATTCTAACTCTAACACAAACCCGAACCCTAATCCTAACCCTAACCCTAACCCTAAAACTAACCCTAATTCTAACACTTACGCTTATTCTAACCCTAACACTAACCCTAACCCTAATCCTAACCCTAAAACTAACCCTAATCCTAAACCTAACCATAATTCTAAACCTAATGCTAACCCTAACCCTAACCCTAACCCTAATTGTAACCCTAACACTAACACTAACCCTGACTCTAACCCTAACCCTAACCCTTTTTCTAACCCAAACCCTAACCCTACCCGGACAGTAAACCTAACCCTAAACCTAATTCTAACCATAACCATAACCCAAACTCTGAACGTAACCCAAAACCTAACCTTAATTCTAACCCTAACCCTAACCCTATACCTAAACCTAATTCTAACCCTAACCCTAACCTTAACACTAACCCTAATCCTAATTCAAACTCTAAAACTAACCCAAACCTGAATCCTAACCCTAACCCTACCCCTAACCTAATCGTAAATCTAACCCTAACCTTAACCTTAACCCTAAACCTAAAATAATTCTAACTCTAACACTAACCAGAACCCTAATCCTAACCCTACCTTAACCCTAAACCTAACCATAATTCTAACCCTAATCCTTATTCTAAGCCTAACCCGAAACCTAACCGTAAACCTAACCCTGTTTCTAACCCTAAACCTAACCTTACCCCTAACCCTAAACCTAATCCTAACCCTAAGCCTTACCATAACCATAATTCTAATTCTAACACTAACGCAAACACTAATAGTAATCCTAATGCTAACCCTAAACCTAATGCTAATTCTAACCCTAACCCTAATTCTAACACTAACCTTAACCCTATATCTGACCTTAACCCTAAACCTAACACTAATTCTAACCCTAATCCTAACCCTAAACCTAATCCTAACCCTAACCCTAATTGTAATTCTAACCCTAACTCTAATGCTACCCTACCCCTAAAACTAATTCAAACCCTAACCCCAAACCTAAACCTCATTCTAAACCTAACCCTAACCCTAACCCTAACCCTAATTCTAATACTAAACGTCACCCTAACCATAAACCTAACACTAACCCTAATTCTAACCCAAATTCTAACTCTAACACTAACCAAAACCCTACTCCTAACCCTAACCCTAACCCTAAACCGAACCTAATTCTAACTCTAACACTAACCCAAACCTTAATCCTAACCCTAAACCTATCGCTAAACCTAACCCTAATTGAAACCCTAACCCTTATTCTAACCCTAACCCTAACCCTAACCGTAACCCTAACCCTAAACCTAATTCTAAATCTATCACTATCCCAAACCCTAAACCTAACCCTAAACCTACCCTTAAACCTAACCCTAATTCTAACCCTAACCCTTATTCTTACCCTGACACTAACCCTAAACGTAAACCTACCCCTGATACTAACCCTAACACCAACCCTAAGCCTAACCCTAACCCTAATCCTAACACTGACCCTAACCCTAACCCTAACCATAACCCTAACTCTAACTATAACAGTAACTCAAACACTACTCCTACCCTAACGCTAACCCTAAACTTAACTCTAATTCTAACTGTAACCCTTAATCTAATTCTAACCCTAACCCTAACCCTAACCCTAACTCTAACCCTAACACTAACCCTTCCCTAACCCTAACCCTAACCTAATTGTAAGTCTAACACTAAACCAAACCATAATCCTAACCCTAACCCAAACCCTAAACCTAACCCTAACCCTAACCCTAAACCTTACCCTAATTCTAACTCTAACACTAACGCAAATTGTATTCCTAACCCTAACGCTAACCCTAAACCGAACCCTATTCTAATCCTAACCCTAACCCTATCCCTAACCCTAACCCTAAACATAACCCTAATTCTAACCCTAAACCTAACCCTAAGCCTGAACCGAACCCTATCCCTACCCTAATTCTAACCCTAACCCGAACCCTACCTGACTATAACCCTAAACCTAACCCTAATTCTAACACTAACCCTAATGCTAACTTTGATCCTAACCATAAAACTAACCCTAATTCTAACCCTAACCCAAAAACTAAGCCTAACCCTAACCCTTATTCTAAACTTAACCCTAACCCTAACCGTAAAACTAACCTTGATTATAACCCTAACCCTAACCTAACCCTAACCGTAACCTTAATCTAACCCTAATCCTAACCTTAACCCTAAACCTAAAATAATTCCAACTCTAACACTTACCAGAACCCTAATCCTAACCCTAACCTAACCCTACTTCTAACCCTAACCGTTATTCTAACACTAACCCTAAACCTAACTGTAAACCTAACCCTGATTCTACCCTATCCCTGACCTTAACCCTAACCCTAAAACTAATTCTAACCCTAACCCTAACCTAACCATAATTCTACTTCTAACACTAATGCAAACACTAATTCTAACCCTAATGCTAAGCCTAAAACTAACCCTAATTCTAACCTTAACCCTAATTCTAACCCTAACCTTAACCCTATATCTGACCTTAACCCTAAATGTAACACTAATTCTAACCCTAAGCCTAACCCTAACCTTAACCCTAACTCTAACACTAACCCTAACTCTAACACTAACCCTCGATAACCTTCATTCTAAAACAAACGCTAACCCTAACCCTGTCCCTAACCCTAACACTAACCCTGATTGTAACCCTAACCCTAACACTAACCCTGACCGTATCCCTAAACCTAACCCTAATTCTAAACCTAAAACTAACCCTAACCCTAACACTAACACTAATTGTAATTCTAACTCAAACCCTAAACCTAACACTAACCCTAACCCTAAACCTAACCCTAATTCTAACACTAACCCTTACCCTAACCCTGAACCTAACCCTAAACCTAACCCTAAATCTAACCCTAAACCTAACCCTATCCCTAACCCTAATTCTAACCCTAACCCTTACCCTAATTTTCTCCCTAAACCTAACGCTATTTCTAATTCTAACCCTAACCCTAACCCTAATTTTCTCCCTAAACCTAACGCTATTTCTAATTCTAACCCTAACCCTAACCCTAACCCTAACCCTAATCCTAACCCTATTCATAAACCTAACCCTAATTCTAACCCTAACGCTTACGCTAACCTTAACACTAACCTTAATTCTACTCATAACCCTTACCACAACCCTGACCTTAACCCTAAACCTAACCCTAATTCTAACCCTAACCTAAGCCTAACCCTAACCCTAACTCTAACCCAAACCCTAATACTAATACTATACCAAACCCTAACCCTAACACTAACCCTAACCCTAAACCTAACACTAATTCTAACCCTAAACCTTACCTTAACCATAACCCTAACGCTAACCTAAAACTACCCTGATATGGACCCTAACCTTAACCCAAGCACTAACCATAACCCTAAACTAATTCTAACCCTAATCCTAACCCAAACCCTAATTCTAAGGCTAACCCTAACCCTAACCTTACCCAAAACCTAACACTAAACCTAAACCTAACGCTAACCCTAATTCTAATTCTAACCCTAAACCTAACCCTAATTATAACCCTAACCCTAATTATAACCCTAACCTTAACCCTAAATCTGACCTTAACTCTAAACCTAACCCTAATTCGAACCCTACCCCTAACCCGACCCCGAACCCTAATTCTAACACTAACCCTAATCTAACCCTATCCTTATTTCTATCCCAAACACTAATCCTAACCCTAACCCTAAACATATCCTTAAACCTAACCTTTACCCTAACCATAACCCTAACCCTAACCTTAACCCTATCCCTAACCCTAACCCTAACCTAACCCTATCTTTATCTCTAAACCTAACCCTATCCCTAACACTATCCCTAAACCTAACCCTAACCCTAACCATAAACCTAAGCCTAACCCTATCCTTAACACTAACCCTAACCATAACCCAAACCATAACCCTATCTCTATCCCTAACCCTAACCCTAACCATAACTATAACCCTAGCCCTAACCCTAACCCTAATCCTAAACCTAACTCTAACCCTAATTCTAACCCTAACCCTAAACCTAACTATAAATACCCCTAACACTACCCTTAACTTTAGCACTGGCCTTAAACCTAACCCTAACCCTATTCCAAATTCTAACTATAACCCTAAACTTAGCACTAAGCGTTACACTAACACTAATCCTAACCCTAAACCTAATACTAGCCATTGCCCTAACCCTAAAACCTGATGCTAGCCCTAGCCCGAACCCTAACACAAACACTAACCCGAGTCATAGCACTAACCGTAACACTAAAGCTAACCCTAACCCTAAGACTACGCCGAGCACTATACCTAACCCTAACCCTAACACTAGCCCTTATCTAATACTAGCCCTAGCGCTGGACCTAACACTAACCCTAAACCTAAACCTAGCTATAGCCCTGACCCTAACCCGAACATTAACCCTAGCACTAGTCCTAACTCGAACCCTAAACCAAGTCCTAGTCCTGACCCTAAACCTAACCATAATCTAATTCTAACCCAAAGCCTAACCCTAACCCTAACCCTAATCCTAATTCTAACCCAAAGCCTAAACCTAACCCTAAAATAACCCTACACTACCCCTAACCCTAATCCAAAACCAAGCCTTGGATCTAACTCTAACCCTAACCCTAACCCTAACCCTATCCCTAATCATAACCCTATACCTAATTCTAACCCTAAAACTAACCCTAAACCTAATTCTAATTCTATCCCTAACATTGACCCTAACGTTAACCCTAATCCTAAACCTAACCCTAAGCATAGCACTAACCCTAACCCTAACCCTAACCCTAACCCTACTTCTGACCCTAACCCTAACACTAGCCGTAGCCCTAACCCTAAAACTATCACTAAACCTATAAATAACATAACCCGAACACAAACTTCAGTCATAGCACTAACTGTAACACTAAACCTAACCCTAAACCTAAGACTAGGCCTAGCACTATTCCTAACCAATAATCCTAACACTAGCCCTTATCTAATACTAAACATAGCCCTGGACATAACT
This sequence comes from Macroglossus sobrinus, assembly GCA_004027375.1. Classification (NCBI taxonomy): domain Eukaryota; kingdom Metazoa; phylum Chordata; class Mammalia; order Chiroptera; family Pteropodidae; genus Macroglossus; species Macroglossus sobrinus. Next base: position 48,325 of record PVKZ01004476.1, read on the forward strand.
CTATCACTAACCCGAACCCTAGCTTTAGCCATAACCCTAACCATAACATTAACCCTAGCACTAATCTTAACCCTAACCCTAACCCTAAACCTAACCCTAACACTAATTCTAACCCTAACACTAATCCTAACCCTAATTCTAAACCTAACCCTAACCCTAATTCTAACCAAAAGCCTAACCCTAACCCTAACCTTAACCCTAACCCAAGCTTTAGCCGTAACCCTAAACATAACATTAATCCTAGCCCTAGTCCTAACTCTTACTCAAAACCAAGCCCTAGTCCTAACCTTAACCCTAACCCTAACCCTAACCCTAAACCTAACCCTAATTCTAACCCTAACCCAAAACCTAATTATAATTCTACCTCTAACACTACCCCTACCTCTATCCAATGCCTTAAACATAATCTTAACCCTAACCCTAATTCTAACTCTAACCCTAACCTTAGCGCTAAGCGTTAAACTAACCCTAATCCTAACTCTAACCCTAACACTAGCCGTAACCCTAACCCTAAACCTGACGCTAGCACTAGGCCTAACCATATCCCGAACACTAAACCAAGTCTTAGAACTAACCGTAACACTTAACCTAACCCTAAATCTAAGACTAAGACTAGCATTATACCTAACCCTAACCTAACACTAGCCATTATCTAATACTAGCCCTAGCCCTGGAAATAACTCTAACCCTAACCCAACCCTAGCTTTAGCCCTGACCCTAACCCTAACATTAATCCTAGCCCTAGTCCTAACCCTAACGCTAAACCAAGCCCTAGTCCTAATCCTAACCCTAACCCTAAACCTAACCTTAACTCTAATTCTAAACCTAACCCTATTCTAACCCAAACCCTAACCTAACGCTTAACCAAGCCCTAGTTCTAACCCTACCCTAACCCTAACCCTAATTCTAACACTAATCCTAACCCTAAACCGAAACCTACCCTAAACCTAACTGTAACTCTAACCCTAATTCTATATCTAACCCTAACCATAACACTAACCCTATAAATAAAACTAACACTAAACCTAACTCTAACCCTAACCCTAAATATAACTCTAACCCTAACCCTAATTCCAACCCTAACTCTAACCCTAAACTTATCCCTAACCCTAACCCTAACCCTAAACCAAGCCCTAATTCTAACCATAATTCTAAAGCTAACTATAACCCTAACTCTAACCCTAACCCTAAACCTAACTATAATTCTCCCCTAACACTACCCCTAGCCCTAGTCCTATCGCTAAACCTAAACCGAACACTAAACCAATTCATAGCGCTAACCGTAAGTCTAAACCTAGCCCTAACTCTAACCCTAAGACTAGGCCTACCACTTTTCTTACCAATAACCCTAACACTAGCCCTTATCTAATACTAATCCTAGCCCTGGACCTAACCATAACCCTCACCCTAACCCTAGCTATAGTTCTAATTCTAACCCTAACCCTAATTCTAACACTAACCCTAATTCTAACCCTACCCTTAACTCTAATTCTAGCCTAACCTTAATTCTAACCCTAAACCTAACCCTAAACCCTAACCCTAATATTAACGCTTATCCAAGCCCAAGTCGTAACGCTAACCCTAATCCTAACGCTAACCCTAATCCTAACCCTAACACTAACCCTAACCCTATCCCTATTTCTAACACTAACCCTAACCCTAACCCTATCCCAAACATTCACACTAACTTTAACCCTAACCCTAACACTTACCCTATTTCTAACCCTAACCCTAACGCTAATCCTATCCCTATTTCTAACCCTAACGCTAACCCTACCCTAACACTAGCCTAACCCTAAACCAAGTCCAAGATCTAACGCTGACCCTAACCCTAACCCTAATCCTAACCATAACCCTAATTCTAATTCTAACCCTAACCCTAACCCTAACCCTATCCTAACACTAATCCTAAACTTAAACCTAGCCCTACTACTAACCCTAACCCTAATCCTAACACAAACGCTAATCCTAATCCTACCATAACCCTAATTCTAACTCTAACCCTAAGCCTAAACCTAACCTTAACTTTAATTCTAACCTTAACCCTAACTCTATCCCTATCTCTAACACTAACCATAACCCTAACACTAACCCTAACCATATTTCTTACACTAAACCCTAACCTAACCCTATTTTTTACCCTTGCCTTAGCCCTAACACTAACGCTAACATTAACCCTAGCCCTAGTCCTAACCCAAACCCTAATTCTAACCCTAAACCAAATCCTAACCCTAATTCTAATGCTAACCTTAACGCTAACCCTAAACCTAACCCTAATTCTAACCCTAAGCCTAACTCAAACACTAAACCTAACCCTAACCCTAACCCTAAACCTAAACCTAATTCTAACCCTATCCCTAACCCTAAACCTAATCCTACCCCTAATTCTATTTCTAACCCAAATTCTAACACTAACCCTAGCCGTAGCCTTAACAGTAAACCGAACGCTAACCCTAGCCCTAACATAACCCGAACACAAACCGCAGTCATAGCACTAACTGTAACACTAAACCTAACCCTAAACCAAAGACTAGGCCTAGCACTATTCCTAACCAATAACCCTAACACTAGCCTTTATCTAATAGTAACCGTAGCCCTGGATTTAAACCTAACCCTGACCTTAACCCTAAATATTACCCTAACCCTAAACCTAATTCCAACGCTAACTCGAACACTAACCCTATCCCTAACCCTAATTCTAACCTTAACCCTACCACTAAACCTAGCCCTAATTCTTACCGTAATCCTAAAGCTAACATTAACCCTAAATCTAACCCTAACCCTAAACCGAACTATAATTCTACCCATAACACTACCCCTAGGACTAGTCCTAACCCAAAACCAAACCTGAGTCATAGCGCTAACCCTTACACTAACCCTAACACTAACCCGAAGACTAGGCTCAGCACTATTACTAACCAGTAATTCTAACACTAGCCCTTATCTAACACTAACCCAACCCTGGACCTAACCCAAATTCTAACCCTAACCCTAGCTTTAGCCCTAACCCTAACCAAAATTCTAAACATAACCCTAACCCTAACCCTACCCTTAACTCTAATTCTAACCCTTACCTTAATTCTAACCATAACCCTAACATGAACCCGAACCCGAACGCTTAACCAAGCCCTTGTCCTAACCCTAACCCTAAACCTAACCCTAACCCTAACCCTAACCTTAACCCTAACTCTACCACTATTACTATCTCTAACCCTAACCATAACACTAACCCTAACTAAACCTAACACTACCCTAACTCTAACCCTAAACCTAACACTACCCCTACCCCTAACCCTAGCCCTAAACCTACCCCTAAACCTAATTCTAATTCTAAATCTAACCCTAAACTTAGCGCAAACCGTAACCCTAACCCTAATCCTAACCCTAAACCTAACACTAGTTGTAGCCCTAACCCTAAACCTGACGCTAGCCCTAGCTGTAATCCTATAACGAACACTAACCCGAGTCATAGCACTAACCGTAACACTAAACCTAACCCTAACCCTAAGACTAGGCCTAGCACTATACCTAACCCAAACCCTAACACAAGACTTTATCTAATAGTAACCGTAGCCCTGGATTTAAACCTAACCCGGACCCTAACCCTAAATATTACCCTAACCCTAAACCTAATTCCAACACTAACTCGAACCCTAACCCTATCTCTAACCCTAATTCTAACACTAACCCTAACCCTATACCTAGCCCTAATTCTTACAGTAATCCTAAAGTTAATTTTACCCCTAATTCTAACCCTAACCCTAAAAGTAAATATGAATCTACCCCTAACACTACCCTAGGAATAGTCCTAACCCAAAACCTAACCAAAACACTAACCCGAGTCATAGAGCTAACCGTTAACCTAACCCTAACCCTAACCCTAACCTTAACCTAACTCTAACCCTAACTTTAATCCTAACCCTAATTCTAACCCGAACCCTAATGCAAACGCTAACCCTAACCAAAATTCTGAACCTAACCCTAACCGTAACCCTAAATCTAACACTAACCTTAACCCTAACCCTAACGCTAACCCTAATTCTAACCCTAAAACTAACCCTAAACCTAACCATAACCATAAACCTAACCCTATTTCTAACCCTACCCAAAAAACCTAAACCTAACCCTAACTCTAATTCTCACCCTAACCCTAATTCTAAACCTAGACCTAACCCTGACCCTAACCCTAAACCTAACGCTACCCTAACCCTAAAACTAACCCTAACCCATATACTAACCCTAATCCTAACCCTAACGCTAAACCTAACCCTAATCCTAACCCTAAACCTAAACCTACCGTAACCCTAATCCTAACCCTAACCCTAACCCTAATTCTAACCCTGCCCCTAACCCTAATTCTGACACTAACCCTAACATTAACCATAACTTTAACCCTAATTCTAATACTAACCCTAACTCTAACACTAACCCTAACCCTAACTGTAACCCTAACTCTAACCCTAACTCTAATCTTAACCCTATTTTCACCGTAACCCTAACGCAAACCCTAACCCTAACCCTAATTCTAACCCTAACCCTAACCGTAACCCTAATTCTAACGTAACCCTAACACTAACCCTAACCCTAACACTAATTCTAACCCTAACACTAATGCTAACCCTAACCCTAACCCTACACCTAACCCAAATTTAACCCTAACCCTAAACCTAAACCTAACCCTAACTGTAATTCTCACCCTAACCCTAACCCTAACCATAACACTAACCCTTAACCTAACACTAACCCTATTCCTAATTCTCACCCTAAGCCTAACCATAACCCTAAACTTAACGCTAATTCTAACCCTATCACAATCCTAACCCATACCCTATTTCTATTTCTAGCCCTAACCCTAACCCTAACCCTAACCCTAAACCTAACTGTAACTCTAACCCTATCCCTATCTCTAACCCTGACCATAACACTAACCCTATCACTAAACCTAACACTAACCCTAACCCTAATTCTAACCCTAAATATTACCGTAACCCTAACCTAATTCAGCCCTAACTCTAACCCTAACCCTATCCCTAAACCTAACGTTAACCCTAACCCTAAACCTAAACCTAGCCCTAATTCTAACCGTAAACCTAATGACAACTCGAACCCTAATTTTAATCCTAACCATAAACCTAACTATAATTCTACCCCTAACACTACCCCTAGCCCTAGTTCTAACCCTAAACCTAACCCGAACACTAACCCGAGTCATAGAGCTAACCGTAAGACTAAACGAGGCCGAATTCAATGACTAGGCCTAGCACTATTCCTAACCAATATCTATAACACTAGCCATATCAAATACAAACCCAGCCCTGGACCTAACCCTAACCCTAATCTAACCCTAACCCTAACCCTAAGCCAAACCCTAATACTGAACCTAACCCTAACCCTAACCATAACCCGAAACAAAACCCTAATTCTAACCCTAACCTTAAACCTAAACATAACCCTAATCTAACCCTAAACCTTATCCTAACCCTAACCCTATTCTAAACCTAACCCTAATCCTAAGGCTAACTCTAACGCTAACCCTAATCCAAACCTAACCCTAACCCTAAATCTAATCAAACCCGAACCCTAACCCTAATCATGACCCTAAACCCTAATTCTAACCCTATAACAACCCTAACCTTAACTGTAACCCTGTCTATTACTAACCCTAACCATAACCCTAACATTAACCCTAACCGTAACTCTAAACCTATCCCTATCTCTAACCCTAACCATAACCCTAACCCTATCCTAACCCTAACCCTAACCCTAACGCTAACCCTAACTCTATCCCTATCCCTAACCATAACCGTAACCCTAACACTAATCCAAACGCTAACCCTAACACTAGCCGTAGCCCTAACCCTAAACCTAACCCTAACCCTAAACTTAACCCTAATTCTAACCCTATCACTAACCCTAACCCTAAACTTCAACCTACCCTAACCCTAACCCTAACCTAACGCTATCCCTATCCCTAACCCTAACACCAACCCTAACCCTAACCATACCCTAATTCTATCCCTAACCCTAACCTTAAACCTAACCCTAATCTTAACCCTAATCTAACCCTATGAAAACCCTAACCCTAACCTTAACCCTATTTCTATTTCTAACCCTAAACCTAACCCTAACCCTAACCCTAAACCTAACCGTAATCTATCCCTATCCCTAACCCTATCCCTAAACATAACACTAACGCTATCACTAAACGTAACCCTAACCCTAACCCTAACCCTAGCTTTAGCCCTAACCCTAACGCAAATTCTAACCCTAACCCTAACCCTAACCCTAACCCTAACCCTAACTCTAATTCTAACCCAAACCTTAATTCTAACCCTAACCCTAACCCTAACCCTAACCCTAACCCTAACCCTAACCTTAACCCTAACTCTAACCCTATCCCTATCTATAACCCTTACCATAACACTAACCCTATCATAAACTAACATTAACACTAATTCTAACCCTAACCCTAAATATAACCCTAATTCTAACCCAAATTCTAATTCTAACCCTAACCCTTTCCTTAACCCTAACCCAATCCCTATTTCTAACCATAACCCTAAACTAATTCTATCCCTAACCCTCACCCTAACCCTTACTCTAATTCTAACCCTAATCCTAACGCTAACTGTAACACTAACACTAAACCTAACACTAAGCCTAAACCTAAGGTTAACTGTAAATATAACCCCAATTCTAAATTTAACGCAAACCTAACCTTAATTTTAATCCTAAATCAAAACCTAAACCTAATTCTAATTTTATCCCTGGGATTAACCTTAACTTTAACCCTAACCCTAAACCTAAAACTAAGCCTAACCCTAGACCTAAACCTAACCGTAACACTAAACTTAAATTTAGCCATAGTCCTAACCCTAACCCTAACCCTAAAGTAACCCTAACCCTAACCCTATCCCTAACCCTTCTTCTAACCCTAATCCTAACACTAGCCGTAGCCCTAACCCTAAACCCAATGCTAACCCATCCCTAACATAACCCGAACACAAATCCCAGTCATAGCACTAATTCTAACCCTAACCCTAACCCTAACCCTAACCCTAACCTTGACCAAGTACTAGTCCTAACCCTAACCCTAACCCTAAACCTAACCCTAACCCTAACCTTAACCCTAACTCTAACCCTATGCCTATCTCTAACCCTAACCATAACACTAAACCTATCACTAAACCTAACACTAAACCTAAACTTACCCTAACCCTAACAATAACCCTAACCCTTAACCTAACTCTAACCCTAATTCTAAACCTAACTCTAAACCTAACTATAATTCTACTCCTAACACTACCCCTACCCCTAGCCCTAACCCTAAACCTAACCCTAAACCTAACCCTCATTCTAACTCTAACTCTAAATTTAGCGCTAACCGTAACCGAATTTCCTAACCCTAACCCTAACACTAGTTGTAGCCCTAACGCTAAACCTGATGCTAGCCCTAGCTGTAATCCTATAATGAACACTAACTTGAGTTATAGCACTAACCGTACCACTAATCCTAACCCTAACCCTAAGACTAGGCGTAGCACTATACCTAACCCAAACCCTAACAATAGCCCTTTTATAATAGTCCTAGCACTGGACTTAACCATAACCCTAGTTTAGCCCTAACCCTAGCTTTAGCCCTAACCCTAACCCGAACATTAACCCTAGCACTGGTTCTAACTCGAACCCTAAGCCACGCCCTAGTCCTAACCCTAAACCTAACCATAACTCTAAACCTAACCCTAACTCTAACCCTAACCCTAATACTAAACCTAACGTAACCCTAACACTAACCCTACACCTAACCCTCATTCTAACCCTAACCCTAACCCTAAACCAAACCCTAACCACAACCCTAAGACTAAGACTAGCACTATACATAACCCTAACCCTACCACTAGCCCATATCTAATACTAAACCTAGCCCGGAACGTAACCCTAACCCTAACCCCAACCCTAAACCTAAGCCTAAACCTAACCCTAACCCTAACCATAACCCTAACCCTAACCCTAACCCTAATTCTAACGCTAACTCTAACCCTAAACCTAACCCTAATATTAACCCTAGCACTAGTCCTAACCCTAACGCTAAACCAAGCCCTAGTCCTAACCCTAACCCTAACCCTTAACCTAAACCTAACCTTAACTTTTATTCTAACCCAAACCCTAATTATAACACTAACCCTAACCCTGACCATAACCCTAAAACTAACACTGACCCTAACCCTAACGTAACCTGAAAATAACCCCAGTCATAGCACTAACTGTAACACTAAACCTAACCCTAAATCTAAGACTAGGCCTAGCACTATTCCTAACCAATAACCCTAACAGTAGCCCTTATCTAATACTAACCACAGCCCTGGATAAAACTCTACCCCTAACCCGAAACCTAGCTTTAGCCTGAACCCTAACGCTAACAATAACCCTAGCACTAATCCTAACTCTAAACCTAACCCTAACCTTAAAGCTAAACCTGATTCTAACCTTAACCCTAACACTAACACTAACACTAATTCTAAACGACATTCTAACCTTAACCCTAATTCTAACGCTAACCCTAACACTAACCTTAACCTAACTCTAAATCTAACCTTAACCCTAACCCTAATTGTAACCCTAACCCTAACCCTAACCCTAATTCTAAGACTAAGACTAGCACTATACATAACCCTAACCCTAACACTAGCCCATATCTAATACTAACCCTAGCCCTGAACCTAACTCTAACCCTAACCCTTCCATACTCTAACCCGGACCCTAACCATAACCCTAATTCTAACGCTAACCCTAATCCAAACCCTAACCCTAATCCTAATAATAACCCTAAACCTAACCCTAACCCTAACCCTAACCCTAAACTTAACCCTAATTCTAACCCTATCACAACCCTAACACTAACCCTAACCCTAAACCAAACCATAACTCTAACCCTATCCCTAACGCTCACTCTAACCATAACCCTAACACTACCCTTACCCGATCCCTTACCCTAACCCTAAACCTAACCGTAACACTAACACTATCACTAAACCTAACACTAACCCTAACCCTAACATTAACCCTAGAACAAGTCCTAACAATATCCCTAAACTAAGCCCTAGTCCTAAACCTAACCCTAACCCTGCCCTAATTTTGACCCTAAACTTAACCCTAACACTAACCTTAACTCTAATTCTAACCCTAACCCTATTCTATCCCTAACCCTAACCCTAACCCAATCCCTCGCTTTAGCTGTAACCCTAACCCTAAAATTAACCCTAGCCCTAGTCACAACCCTAACGCTAAACCAAGCCCTACTCCTAACCCTAAGCCAAACCCTAACCCTAATTCTAACCTTAATCCTAACCTTAAACCTAAAACTAACTCTAATTCTAACCCTAACCATAATTCTAACCGTAACACTAACCCTTACCCTAATTCTAAACCTAACCCTAACCCTAATCCTAATTCTAACTTTAACCGTAACCTTGGCGCTAAGCGTTACACTAACACTAAGCCTAACCCTAACCCTAACACTAGCCGTAGCCCTAACCCTAAACCTGACGCTAGAACTAGGCCTAAACCTAACCCGAACACTAACCCGAGTCATAGCACTAACCGTAACACAACCTAAACCTAAACCTAAGACTGAGACTAGCACTATACCTACCCCTAACCCTAACACTAACCCTTATCTAATACTAGCCCTAACCCTGGACTTAACCCTAATGCTAACCCTAACCCTAGCTTTAGCCCTAACACTAATTCTAAAATTAACCCTACCCAAGACCTAACCCTAACCCTAAACCAAGCCCTAGTTCTAACCCTAACCCTAAACCTAACCCTAAATATAACCCTATACCTAACCCTAACCCATACCTTAACACTAATTCTAACCCTAACCCTATTCTACCCCTAAACCTAACCCTAACCCTAACCCTAACCCTAACCCTAGCTTTAGCCGTAACCCTAAATCTAATATTAATCCTAGCCCTAGTCCTAATTCTAACGCTACACCAAGCCCTAGTCCTAATCCTAACCCTAACCATAATCCTACCCTAACAATAAACCGAACCCTAAACCTAACGCTAATTCTAACCCTAACGCTAATCCTAACCCTAATTCTACCCTAATTCTAACCCTAACCCTAACCCTAACCCTAATTCTAACGCTAACCCTAACCCTAACCCTAACCCTAACCCTAATTCTAAACCTAAACCCTAAACAAACCCTAACCCTAAACTTAACCCTAATTCTAACCATATAACAACCTTAACCCTAACACTAACCCTATGTCTATATCTAACCATAACCCTAACCCAAAGCCTAACCCTAACCATACCACTAACCCTATCCATATATTTAACCCTAACCCTAACCCTAACTCTACCCCTAACCCTAACCATAATTCTAACCCTAACCCTAACACTAACCCTACCATAAACCTAACCCTAACCCTAACAATAACCCTAAACCTAACCCTAACCGTAACCTAATTCTAACCCAAACCCTAACCCTAACCCTAATTCTAACAATAACCCTAACCCTAACCCTAACCGTAACTTTAAACTTAACCCTAAATCTAACCCTATCACAAACCAACCCTAACCCTAACCCTATTTCTATTTCAAACCCTAACCCTAATCCTAACCGTAACTCTAACCCTATCCCTTTCGCTAACCCTAACCATAACACTAATGCTATCACTAAATGTAATGCTAACTCTAATTCTAATCTTAACCCTAACCCTAACACCAGTTGTAGCCCTAACTCTAAACCTGACGAACCCCTAGCTATAATCTCAAAACGAACACTAACCCGAGTCATAGCACTAACCGTAACACTAAACCTAACCCTAACCCTAAGAAGAGGCCTAGCATATACCTAACCCAAAACCTAACACTAGCCCTTATCTAATACTAGCCCTAGCCCTGGACTTACCCTAACCCTAAACCTAGCTTCAGCCCTAACCCTAACCCTAACATTAACCCTAGCACTAGTCCTAACTCGAACCCTAAACCAAACCGTAGTCCTAACCCAAAACCTAAACATAACCCAAATTTTAACCCTAAACCTAACCCTAACCCTAAACCTTACTCTAATTCTAACGCTAACCCTTACCCTAACCCTAAATCTAAACCTAATCTTAACTCTAACCCTAACCTTAATGCTAATTCTAACCCTAACCCTAACCCTAACCTGACCCTAGCTTTAGGCGGAACCCTAACCCTAACATTAAATCTAGCACTAGTCCTAACCCTAACGCTAAACCAAGCCCTAGTCCTAACCCTAACCCTAACCCTAACCTAATTCTAACCCTAACCCTAACCCTAACCCAAACCCTAACCCTAACCATAAGACTAAGACTAGCACTATACATAAACCTAACCCTACCACTAGCCCATATCTAATACTAACCCTAACCCTGAATCTAACACTAACCCTAACCCTAACCCTAACCCTAAACCTAACACTAACACTAACCATAAACCTAAAATAAACCCTAATTCCAACCATGCCTCTAAACCTAAACTTATCCCTACCCCTAACCCTAACCCTAACCTTGGCCTAATTCTAACCGTAATCCTAACGCTAACTCTAACCCTAATTCTAACCCTAACCCTAAACCTAACTATAATTCTACGCCAAACATTACCCCTACCCCTAGCCATAGCCCTAAACCTAACTGTAACTCTAACCCTAATTCCAACTTTAACCCTAAACTTAGCACTAACCGTAACCCTAACCCTAATCCTAACCCTAAACCTAACACTAGTTATAGCCCTAACCCTAAACTTGACGTTAGCCATACCTGTAATCTTAACACGAACACTAACCCAAGTCATAGCACTAACCATAACAATAAACCTAACCCTAACCCTAAGACGAGGACCAGCATATACCTAACCCAAAACCTAACAATAGCCCTTATCTAATCTACCCCTAGCCCTGGACTTAACCTAAGCCTAACCTAACCCTAGCTTTAGCCCTAAAACTAAACGTAAAATTAACCCTAGCACTAGTCCAAAATCAAACCCCAAACCAAGCCATAGTCCTATCCCTAAAACTAACCAAAATCCAAATTCTAACCCTAAACCTAACCCTAACCCTACCCTTATTCTAATTCTAACCCTAACCCTAACCCAAACCCTAAATCTAAACCTAATCTTAACTCTAATACTAAACTTAACTCTAATTCTAACCCTAACCCTATTCTAACCATAACCCTAACCCTAACCTAACCCTAGCTTTAGGCGTAAACCTAACCCTAACATTAACCCTAGCACTAGTCCTAACCCTAACGCTAAACCAAGCATTAGTCCTAACCCTAACCCTAACCCTAACCCTAACCCTAACCCTAACCCTAACCCAAACCCTAATTCTAACCCTAACCCTAGGCCTAAACCAAACCCTAACCCTAACCATAAGTCTAAGACTACCACTATACATAACCCTAACCCTACCACTAACCCATATTAAATACTAACCCTAGCCCTGAATCTAACCCTAACCCTAACCCTAACCCTAACCCTAAACCTAACCCTAGCGTTAGCCATAACCCTTACCCGAACATTAACCATAGCCCTAGTTCTAAGCCTAAAGCTAAACCCAACCCTAGCCCTAACTCCAACCCTAACCCTAACCCTAATTCTAACCCGAACCCTAAAACTAAACCTAACCTTAACTCTAATTCTAACCCAAAACCTAATTCTAACAGTAACCCTAACCCTGACACTAACCCTAAACCTAACCCTAATTCTAACCCTAACCTTACTCTAACCCTATTCAACCCTAACCCTAACCCTAACCCTACTTCTAATGCTAATCATAACCCTACCCTAATTCTATCTCTAAACTTAACCCTAACCCTAACCCTAAACCTAACCCTAACCCTAATTCTATCCATAACCCTAACACTAACCCTAATTCTAACGCTAAACCTAAACCTAAACCTAAACCTAACCCTAACCCTAACCCTAACCCTAACACTAGCCGTAGCGCTAACCCTAAACCTTACCCTAACCCTAAACGTAACCCTACTTCTATCCCTATCACTAACCCTAACCCTAAACATCAACCTAACCCTAACCCTAACCCTAACTCGAACCCAAATTTTAAACCTAACACTAACCCTAACCATAACCCAAAACCTAACCCTAATTCTAACCCTAAACCTAACACTAACCAAACCTAACCCTAATTGTAACCCTAACCCTAACCCTAACCCAAATTCTAACACTAACCCTAACCCTAACCATAATTTTAACCCTAACCCGAACCATAACCCTAACCCTAACCTTAAACCTAACCCAAAACTTAACCTTAATCTAACCCTATCAAAACCCTACCCCTAACCCTAACCCAATTTCTATTTCTAACCATAACCCTAACACTAACCCTAACCCTAAACCTAACAGTAATCTAACAATATCCCTGTGTCTAGCCCTAAAAATAACACTAACGGTATCACTAAACATAAGCTTAACTCTAACACTAACCCTAGCTTTAGCCCTAACCCTAACCAAATTCTAACCCTAACCCTAACCCTAACCCTACCCTTAACTCTAATTCTAACCCTAAACTTAATTCTAACCTTAACCCTAACCCTGACCCTAACCCTAACCATAACCAAAACCTAACACTAATTCTAACTCTAACTGTAACCCTAACCCTAACCCTAACCCTAAGACTAAGACTAGCACTATAAATAACCCTAACCCTAACACTAGCCCATATCTAATACTAACCCTAGCCTTGACCCTAACTCTAACCCTAACCCTAACCCCAAACCTAACCCTAAACCTAACCCTAAGCCTAACCATAACCCTAACCATAACCCTAATTCTAACCTTAAACCTAACCCTAACCCTAATTCTAACACTAACCCTAACTCTAACCATAACCCTAACCCTAATCCTAATTCTAACCCTAACCCTAACCCTAACCCTAACCCTAACCCTAAACTTAACCCTAATTCTAACCCTATCACAACCCTAACCCTAACACTAACCTTATTTCTATTTCTAACCCTAACCCTAACCCTAACCCTAAACCCTAAACTTAGCCCTAACTGTAACCCTAACCCAATTTTAAATTTAATCCAAACACTAGCAGTAGCCCTAACCCTAAAACTGATGCTATCCCTAGCCCTAATTCTAACACGAACACTAACCCGAGTCATAGCACTAAACCTATCCCTATCCCTACGACTAGGCCTAGCACTAAACCTAACACAAACCCTAATACTACCCCTTATCTAATACTAACACTAGCCATGGACTTAAACCTAACCCTAACCCTAACCCTAAAACTAACCCAAAGCCTAATTCTAACCCTAACCCTAACCCTAACCCTAACCCAAACAATAACCCTATTCTATTTCTAACCCAAAACCTCACACTAACCCGAACCCTAACCCTAATCGTAACTCTAACCCTATTTCTATCTCTAAACCTAACCATAACCCAAACCCTATCACTAAACCTAACACTAACCCTAATCCCAACCCTAACCCTACATATAACCCTAACCCTAATTCTATTTCCAACCCTAACTCTAACCATAACCCTATCCCTAGAACTAACCCTATCCCAATCCCTAACCCTAACCATAACTCTAACCCTATCCCTAACCCTCACTCTAACCATAACCCTAACACTAACCCCTACACGATCCCTTACCCTAACCCTAACCCTAACCGTAACACTAACACTATCACTACACCTAACACTAACCCTAACGCTAACATTAACCCTAGCCCAAGTCCTAACCCTAACCCTAAACCAAGCCCTAGTCCTAACCCTAACCCTAACCCTAACCCTAATTCTAACCATAATCTTAACCCTAACCCTAACCTGAACTCTAATTCTAACCCTAACCCTATTCTATCCCTAACCCTAACCCTAACCCTAACCCTAACCCTAACCCTAACCAAAGTTTTAGCCGTAACCCTAAGCCTAACATTAACCCTAGCCCTAGTCACAACCCTAACGCTAAACCAAGACCTATGCCTAAACCTAAGCCAAACCCTAACCCTAATTCTAACCTTAACCCTAACCCTAAACCTAAACCTAACTCTAATTCTAACCCTAAACCTAATTCTAACCGTAACACTAACGCTTACCCTAATTCTAAAACTAACCCTAACCCTAACACTAATTCTAACTTTAACCCTAACCTTAGCACTAAGTGTTACACTAACCCTAAGCATAACCCTAACTCTAACACTACCCTTAGCCCTAACAATAAACCTGACGCTGGCACTAGGCCTAACCCTAACCCGAACACTAACCCGAGTCATAGCACTAACCGTAACACTTAACCTAACCCTAAACCTAAGACTAAGACTAGCACTATATCTACCCCTAACCCTAACAGTAGCCGTTATCTAATACTAGCCCTAGCCCTGGACCTAACCCTAACCCTAACCCTAAACCTAGCTTTAGCCCTAACCCTAACCCTAAAATTAAACCTAGCTCAAGTCCTAACCCTAACCCTAAACCAAGCCCTAGTTCTAACCCTAACCCAAAACCTAACCCTAAATATAACCCTATACCTAACCCTAACACTAACCTTAACACTAATTCTAACCCTAACCCTATTCTAACTCTAACCATAATCGTAACCCTAACCCTAGCTTTAGCGGTAACGCTAACCCTAACATTAACCCTAGCCCTAGTCCTAACCCTAACGCAAAACCAAGCCCTAGTCCTAATTCTAACCTAACCATAACCCTATCCTAAACTAAACCTAACCCTAACCCTAACCCTAATTCTAACCCTAACACTAATTCTAACCCTAACCCTAACCATAACCCTAATTCTAATGCTAACCCTAAACCTAAACCAAACCCTAACCCTAATTCTAACCCTAACGCTAACCTTATCCCTAACCCTAGCCCTAATACTAACACTAGCCCTGAACCTAACCCTAACCCTAACCCTAATCATAACCGTAACTCTAAACCTATTCCTATCTTTAACCCTAACCATAACAATAACCCTATCACTAACCTAACATTACCCAAAACCTAACCCTAACCTGAAATATAACCCTAACGCTAACCCTATGCTTAACTCTAATTTTAAGCCTAACCTTAATTCTAACCCTAACCCTATTTCTAACCCTAACCCTAACGCTTAACCGAGCCCTAGTCCTAACCCTAACCCTAAACTTTACCCTACCCTAACCCTAAACTTAACGCCAATTCTAACCCTAACCCTAATTCAAACTTTAACCCTAACCTTAGCGCTAAGCGTTACACTAACCCTAAGCCTAAACCTAACCCTAAACTACCTGTAGCCCTAACCCTAAACCTGACACTAGCAATAGGCCTAACACTACCCAAACACTAACCCGAGTCATAGCACTAACCATAACACTTAACCTAACCCTAAAACTAAGACTAAGACTACCACTATACCTACCCCTAACCCTAAATCTAGCCCTTATCTAATACTAGCCCTAGCCTTGGACCTAACCCTAACCCTAACACTAACCCTAATGCTAACCCTAAATCTAACACCAACCCTAACTCTAACCCTAACCTTAACCCTAAACTAACTCTAATTCTAACCCTATAACAACCCTATCCCTAACCCTAACCCTAACCCTAATTCTAACCCTAACCCTAACCCTGAACCTAATTTTAACCCAAGCCCTAAACTTTACCCTAATCTAACCCTATCAAAACCCTAACCCTAACCCTAACCCTATTTCTATTTCTAACCCTACACTAACCCTAACCCTAACCCTAAAACTAACCGTAATCTAACCCTATCCCTATCTCTAACCCTAACCATAACACTAAACCTATCACTAAACCTAACACTAAACCTAAACTTACCCTAACCCTAACCCTAACCCTAACAATAAACCTAACCCTTAACCTAACTCTAATCCTAATTCTAAACCTAACTCTAAACCTAACTATAATTCTACCCCTAACACTACCCCTACCCCTAGCCCTAACCCTAAACCTAACCCTAAACCTAACCCTCATTCTAACTCAAACTCTAAATTTAGCGCTAACCGTAACTCAAACCCAATTTCCTAACCCTAACCCTAACACTAGTTGTAGCCCTAAAACTAAAACTGACGCTAGCCCTATCTGTAATCCTATAACGAACACTAACTTGAGACATAGCACTAACTGTACAACTAATCCTAACCGTAATCCGAAGAGTAAGCCTAGCACTATACCTAACCCTAACCCTAACACTAGCCCTTATCTAATACTAAGCCTAGCCCTCTACCTAACCCTAACCCTAACACTAGGGTTAGCCCTAACCCTAAACCTAACCCTAAACCTAACCGTAACCCTTACCTTAACCCTAACTCTAACCCTATCCCTATCTCTAAACCTAACCATAACACTAACCCTATCACTAAACCTAACACTAAACCTAACCCAAACCCTAACCCTAACCCTAACCCTAGCCCTGAACCTAAACCTAACCTTAACCCTAACCCTAAACCTAACCCTAACCCGAACCATAACCCTAAACCTAAACCTAATTTTAACCCTAACCGTAAACCTAACTCTAACCCTATTTCTAACCCTAACCCTAAAACTAACTATAATTCTACCCCTAACACTACCCCTACCCCTAGCCCTAACCCTAAACCTAACCCTAACCCTAAACCTAATTCTAACTCTAACTCTAAACTTAGCACTAACCGTAACCCTAACCCAATTTCCTAACCCTAACACTAACACTAGTTGTAGCCCTAACGCTAAACCTGACGCTAGCCCTAGCTGTAATTCTATAACGAACACTAACATGAGTCATAGCACTACCCGTACCACTAATCCTAACCCTAACCCTAAACCTAGGCCTAGCACTATACCTAACCCAAACCCTAAAACTAGCCCTTATGTAATAGTAACCCTAGCCCTGGACTTAACCCTAACCCTAGCTTTAGCCCTAAACCTAGCTTTAGCCCTAACCCTAAACCTAACATTAACCCTAGCACTAGTCCTAACCCTAACGCTAAAACAAGCCATAGTCCTAACCCTAACCCTAACCCTTAACCTAAAACTAACCTTAACTATTATTCTAACCCAAACCCTAATTCTAACACTAACCCTAACCCTGACCCTAACCCTAAAACTAACACTGACCCTAACCCTAACGTACCCTGAAATAACCCCAGTCATAGCACTAACTGTAACACTAAACCTATCCCTAAACATAAGACTAGGCCTAGCACTATTCCTCACCAATAACCCTAACACTAGCCCTTATCTAATACTAACTGTAGCCCTGGAAAAAACTCTATCCCAAACCCAAACCCTAGCTTTAGCCCTAACCCTAACGCTAACATTAACCCTAGCATTAATCCTAACCCTAAACCTATCCCTAACCTTAAAATTAACCCTGATTCTAACCTTAACCCTAACACTAACACTAACACTAATTCTAAACCTAATTCTAATCCTAACCCTAATTCTAACGCTAACCCTAACCCAAATCTTACCCTAACTCTAATTCTAACACTAACCCTAACCCTAATTCTAACCCAAAACCTAACATTAACCTAATTGTAACCCAAACCTTAACCATAACCCTAACCCTAACCCTAAGACTAAGACTAGCACTATACATAACCCTAATCCTAACACTAGCCCATATCTAATACTAACCCTAACCCGGAACCTAACTCTAACCCTAACCCTAACCCTAAACCTAACCCTAACCCTAACCATAACCCTAACCCTAACCCTAATTCTAACCCTAAACTTAACCCTAACGCTAATTCTATACCAAACCCTAACCCTAACCCTAACCCTACCCTAATTTAACGCTAACCCTAACCCTAAACCTAACCCTAACTGTAAACATAACCCTAATTCTAAATCTAACGCAAACCCTAACCCTAATTCTAACCCTAACTCTAAGCCTAAACTTATCCCAAAACCTAGCCCTAGTACTGACCCTAACCCTAATTCTAACCCTAAGCCTGACCTTAATCCTAACCGTAATTCTAACCCTAACCCTAATTCTAACCGTAACACTAAACTTTACCCTAATTCTAAACCTAACCATAACCCTAACCCTAATTATATTCAAACCCTAACCTTAGTCTAAGCATTACACTAAACCTAATCCTAAACCTAACCCTAACACTAGCCGTAGCCCTAACACTAAACCTGACGCTAGCACTAGGCCGATCCCTAATCCGAACACTAACCTGAGTGATAGTACAAATGGTAACACTTAACCTAACCCTAAACCTAAGACTAACACTAGCACTATCCCTACCCCTAACCCTAACACTAGCCCTTATCTAATACTATCCCTAGCCCTGGACCTAACCCTAAGCCTAACCCTAACCCTACCTTTAGCCCTAACCCTAACCCTAAAATTAACCGTAGCCCAAGTCCTAACCCGAACCCTAAACCAGCCCTAGTCCTAACACTAACCCTAAACCTAACCCTAAATATAACCCTATACTTAACCCACCCTAACCTTAACACTAATTCTAACCCTAATTCTATTCTAACCCTCTCCCTAACCCTAACCCAAAACCTAGATTTACCGTATCCCTAACCCTAACATTAACCCTAGCCCTAGTCACAACCCTAATGCTAAACCAAGCCCTAGTCCTAACCCTAACCCTAACCCTAACCCTAATTTTAATCCTAACCATAACCCTAAACCTAACCCTAACTCTAATTCTAACCCTAACCCTAACCCTAACCCTAACCATAACCCTGACCCTAACCCTAAACCCAACACTAACCCTAACCCTAAACCTAACCCTAACCCTAATTCTATCCCTAACCCAAACCCTAAACCTAACCCTGACCCTAACCCTAACCCTAAACCTAACCCTAACCCTAACCCTAAATTTAACCCTAATCCTAAACCTGACACTAACCCTAATTCTAACCCTAACCCTAACCATAACCCTAACCCTAATTCTAATACTAACACTAACCATAACTCTAACCCTAACCCTACCCCAAACCCTAACCCTAACCCTAAACCTAACCCTAATTCTAACTCTAACACTAACCATAACTCTAACCCTAAACCTAAACCTAATTCTAACCCGAACCCTAACCCTAACCCTAAAATAAACCCTAATTCTAACTGAAACTCTACCCTATCACTATCTCTATCCCTAACATAGCACTAACCCTAACCCTAACCCAAACCCTAAATCTAACCCTAAACCTAACCGTAACCCTGACCCTAACCCTAAAAATAACCCTAATTCTAACCCGAACCTAATCCTAACCCTAACCCTAACCCTACCCCTAACCCTAAACTTAACCCTAATTCAAACCGTAACTCTAACCCTATCACTATCTCTATCCCTAACCATAGCACTAACACTAATCCTAACCCAAACCCTAATTCTACCCAAACCCTAACCCTAACCCTAACCTTGAACCCAAACCTAACCCTAATTCTAACCCTAACCCTTACCCTAAAACTAACCCAAACCCTAACCCTAAACCAAACCCTGATTCTAACCCTAACCCTTACCCTATCCCTAACTCTAACCCTAACACTAATTCTAACACTAATTCTAACCCTAATCCTAATTCTAATTGTAAACCAAACCCTAACCCTAACCCTAACCCTAACCCTAATTCTAACCCTAACCCTAAACCTAACCCTAACCCGAAGACTAAGACTAGCACTATACATAAACCTAACCCTAACACCAGCCCATATCTATACTAACCATAGCCCTGAACCTGACCCTAACCCTAACCCAAACCGTAAACCTAACCCTAAACCTGACCCTAACCTTAACAATAACCCTAAACCTAACCCTAATTCTAACCCTAACCATACCCCTAACCCAAACCCTAATCCTAATTCTAAACCTAACACTAACCCTAACCCTTATTCTAACACTAACCCTACCCTAACCCGAACCACAACCCTAACCCTAACCCTAACCCTAAACGTAACCCTAATTCTAACACTATCACAACCCTAACCATAACCCTAACCCTATTTCTATTTCTAACCCTAATCCTAACCCATACCCTAACCCTAACCTAACCGTAATTCTAAACCTATCCCTATCTCTAAGCCTAACAATAATTAAAACGTAACAGTAACCTTAACCCTAACCCTAACCCTAAGTATAAACCTAACCCTAAAACTAACCCTAACCCAAACACTAAACCAATTCTAACCTAAACCTAACCTAACCCTAATCCAAACCCTAACACTAACCCTAACCTTAACCCTAACGCTTAACCAAGCCCTAGTCCTAACCTTAACCCTAACCCTAACCCTAACCCTACCCTAACCGTAACTCTAATCCTATCCCTAAATCTAACCCTAACCATAACACTAACCCTATCACTAAACCTAACACTAAGCCTAATCCTAAATTTAACCCTAAATATAACCCTAACCCTAACCCTAATTCTAACCCTAACCCTAAACATAAACGTAACCCTAACTCTAATTCTCACCCTGACCATAAATCTAACCCTTACTCTAACCCTGACCCTAACCCTAAACCTATACTAACCCTAACAATAAACCTAACCCTAACCCTAATTCTAACCCAAACCTAACCATAACCCTACCCTTAACCTAACCATAACACTATTTATAATTCTAACCCTAACACTAACCCAAACTCTAACCCTAACCTAACCCTAATTCTAACCCTAACCCTAACCCTAACCCTAACGCAAACTCTAATTGTAACCCTAACCCTAAACCTAACACTAATTCTAACACTAAACTTAACCGTAACCCTAACCTTAACTCTAATTCTAACCCTAACCCTATTCACCCTAACCCTAACCCTAGCTTTGGCCGTTACCCTAACCCTACCATTAACCCTAGCCCTAGTCACAACCCTAACGCTACACCAAGCCCTAGTACTAACCCTAACCCTAACCCTAACCCTAAATCTAACCCTAAACCTACACCTAACCCTAACCCTAACCCTAAACCTAACCCTAACCCTAACCCTAACCTAACCCTAGCCCTAACCCTAATTCTAACTCTAACCCTAAACTTAGCTCTAACCGTAACCCTAACTTTAATACTAACCCTAACCCTAACACTAGCCGTAGACCGAACCCTAAACCTGACGCTATCGCTAGCCCTAACCCTAACACGAACACTAACCCGAATATTAGCACTAACCGTAACACTAAACCTAACCCTAACCCTAAGACAAGGCCTAGCACTATGCCTAACCCTAACCATAACATTAGCCCTTAACTAATACTAACCCTAGCCCTGGACTTAACCCTAACCCTAAACCTAACCCTAGCTTTATGCTAACCCTAACTCTAATTTTAAACTTAGCACTAGTTAACCCTAACCCTAAACCAAGCCCTAGTCCTAACCCTAACCCTAACCCTACCCTAAACGTGAACCAAACCCTAACCTAACCCTAAACCTGACACTAACCTGAAACCTAACCCTAACCCTAACCCTAACCCTAACCCTAGCTTTAGCCATAACCCGAAACCTAACATTAATTCTAGCCCTAGTCCTAACTCTAACCCGAAACCAAGTCCTAGTCCTAACCGTAACCCTAACCCTAACCCTATTTCTAACCCTAAACCTACCTCTAATCCTAACACTAACTCTATTCTAACCCTAACCCTAATTCTAACCCTAATTCTAACAATGACCTAACCCTAACCCTAATTCTAATCCTGACCCTAACCCTAAACTTAACCCTAATCTAACCCTAACCCTAACCCTAACCCTAAACCTAATTTTAACCCAAACACTAACCCTAACACTAACACTAACCCTAATTCTAACCCTAACCCTAACCCTAACCCTGACTCTAATTTTAACCCAAAAACTAATCCTATCCCTAAACCTAACCCTAATTCTAAACCTAAACCTAACCCTAATCCTAACCCAAACCCAAACCCTAATTCTAACCCTAACCCTAACCCTAAACCTAACCCTAAACCTAGCCCTAACCCTAACCCTAATACTAACCCTAACCCTAACACTAAAATTAACCCTATCCCTAACCCTAATTCTAAACCATATTCTAATCTTAGTGCTAACGCTAACCCTAACCCTAACACTAACCCTAACCCTAACCCTAACCCTAACCTTATTTCTAATCCTAATTCTAACCCTAACCCTAACACTATCCTAACCATAACCCTAACTCTAACCCAAACGCTAACCCTAACTCTAACTCTGACCCTAACCCTAAACCTAAAGCTAACCCTAACCCTAATTCCAACCTTAACTCTAACCCTCACCCTATCCCTAACCCTAACCCTAACACTAGCCCTAACCCTCACCCTAACCCTAGCCCTAGTCCTAACCATAACACTAAGACTAGCCCTTATCTAACACTTACCCATGCGCTAAACCTAACTCTAACCCTCCCTAATATTCTCCCTAACCCTAAATCTAACACTAACCCTAACCCTAGACGTAACTCAAACCCTAATTCTAACACTACCCTAGCCTTTAACGTAAACTTAACACTAAAACTAACACTAGAACTAATGCGAACACTAAACCTAAGCTTAAACCTAAACTTAACCATTAACCTATGCTAAACCTAACCGGCACTCTCACTATGAACTGATTTCTAAACAAAATCTATCACAAACTATATCATAACCCTAACCCTATTCCTGTCCCTAATTCTAACCCTAACTTTATTTTAACCCTAACCCTAAACCTAACCCTTAACCTAGCTTTAACCGTAACCTTAAACCTAACACTAACCCTAATTGTAACCCTAACCCTAACTCTAACCCTAACCCTAAATCTAACGCTAACCCTACCCCTAATTTAAACCCTAAACTAAATCTAACCCTAAACCTAATTATAATTCTACCCCTAACACTAACCCTACCCCTAGCCCTAGCCCTAAACCTAACCCTAGACCTAACCCTAATTCTAACTCGAACCCTAAACTTAATGCTAATCATAACCCTAACCATAGTTCTAACTCTAAACCTAACAATAGCCGTAGCCCTAACCCTAAACCTGACGCTATCCCTAGCCCTACCCCTAACACAAACACTAACCTGAGTTATAGCACTAACGTAACACTAAACCTAACACTAACCCTAAGACTAGGCCTAGCACTATACCTAACCCAAACCCTAACACTAGCTTTATCTAATACTAACCCTAGCCCTGGACTTAACCTTAACCCTAACCCAAACCCTAGCTTAAGCCCTAACCCTAACCCTAACATTAACCCTAGCACTAGTCCTAACCCTAACCCTAAACCAAGCCCAGGTCCAAACCCTAAACCTAACCCTAACCCTAATTCTAACCCTAACCCTAACCCTAACTCTAACTCTAATTCTAACCCTAACCCTAATTCTAACCCTAACCCTAAACATGACCCTAACCCTAAACCTAAACCTAAACCTGACACTAACCCGAAACCTAACCCTAACCCTAATTCTAACCCTAACCCTAACCCTGACCTAACCCTAAAACTAACCCTAACCCTAACCATAACCATAACCCTATTTCTATCTCTAACCCTAACCCTAATCCTGACCCTAAACCTAATTATAACCCTAACCCTAACCTTAACCCTAATTCTAACCCAAAACCTAACCCTAACACTAACCCTAATTCTAACCCTAAACCTAACCAAACCTAACCCTAACCCTAACCCTAACCTAAACCTAACCCTAATTCCAAACCTAACCCTAAACCTAACTATATTTCTACCCCTTCCATTACCTCTAACTCTAACCCTAGTCTTACCTAACCCTAACCCTAACCCTAATTCTAACTCTAACCCTAAACTTAGCGCTAAGCAATATACTACCCATAATCCGAACCCTAACCCTAACACTAGCCGTCGCCCTAACTCTAACCCTACACTAACCCAAATTCTAACCGAAACCCTAACACTAACCCTAACTCTAACCCTATCCCTACCCTAACCCTAACCTAACCTTAACCCTAACCCTACCCTAGCCCTTGTCCTAACACTAACCCTTAGACTTTCCCTTATCTAACACCTACCTGGCGCTACACCTAACGCTAACACTCCCTAATTCTCTCCCTAACCCTACTCTAACACTAACCCTAACCTTAGACATAACTCTAACCCTAATTTTAACACTACCCTAGCCTTTAACGTAACCTGAACACTAAAACTAACAATAGAAATAACGCGAAAATCAAACCTAAGCTAAAACCTAAACTTAACCATTAACCTAATGCTACCCCTAACTGGCATTCTGACTCTAAACTGATTTCTAAACAAAAAACTATAACAAACTATATCATAACCCTCACCCTAACCCTAACACTAACCCTAACCCTAACCCTAAACCTAACCCTAATTCTAAACCTAACCCTAAACCTAACTATAATTCTACCCCTAACACTACCCCTAACTCTAACCCTAGTCTTAAACCTAACCCTAACCCTAACCCTAATTCTAACTCTAACCGTAAACTGAGCGCTAAGCAATACACTACCCCTTATCCGAACCCTAACCCTAACACTAGTCGTAGCCCTAACCCTAACCCTACACTAACCCAAATTCTAACCCAAGCCCTAACACTAACCATAACTCTAACCCTAACCCTATCCCTAGCCCTAACCCTAAACTAACCCTAACCCTAACCCTAACCCTAGCCCTAGTTCTAACACTAACCCTTAGACTTGCCCTTATCTAACACCTAACCTAGCGCTACACCTAACCCTAACCCTCCTTAATTCTCTCCCTAACACTAACAATAACCATAACCCTAGACGTAACTCTAACCCTAATTCTAACACTACCCTAGCCTTTAACATAACCTGAACACTAAAACTAACAATAGAAATAACGCGAAAATCAAACCTAAGCTAAAACCTAAATTTAACCATTAACCTAATGCTAACCCTAACCGGCACTCTGACTCTAAACTGATTTCTAAACAAAAAACTATAACAAACTATTTCATAACCCTAACCCTAACCCTAATAATAACCCTAACCGTAACCCTAACCCTAAACCTAATTCTAACCCTAACCCTAAACCTAACCCTAATCCTAACCCTAACCATAACCATAAACCTAAAACTAACCCTAAGCATAGAACTAATGCTAAACCTAACACTACACTAACACTAACCCTAACCCAAAACCAAGCCCTAGATCTAACTCTAACCCTAACCCTAACCCTAACCCTAACCCTAACCCTAACCCTAATTCTGACCATAACCCTAACCCTAACCCTTAACCTAAGCCTAAACCTATCCCTATCCCTAACCCTAACTCTAACCCCAAGCTTATCCCTAACCCTATCCCTAACCATAACCCTATCATTATCCCTAAACCTAACCCTATCCCTAACACTATCCCTAACCCTAACTATAACCCTATCCCTAACCCTAATCCTAACCCTAATTCTAAACCTAACCCTAACACTAAACCTAACCCTAACCCTAATTCTAAACTTAACCCTAATGCTAATCCTAAAACTAATCCTAACACTAAACTTAACCCTATCTTTAACCTTAATTCTAAACCTAACCCTAACCTTAGCGCTAAACCTAACCCTAATTCTAAACCTAAACTTAACCCTAACCCTAACCCTAACCCTAATTCTATAACTATCCCTAACCTTAAGCCTAACACTAAACCTACACCTAAACCGAACCCTAACCCTAACCCTATCCCTAAATCTAACCCTAACACTAACCCAAAATATAACCCTAACCCTAACCCTAATTCCAACCCTAACTCTAACCCTAACCCTATTTCTAACCCTAACCCTAAACCTAAACCTAACCATAACCCTAACCCTAACCCTAACCATAACCCTTACACTAACCCTAAACCTAACCCTAACGGTAAAGCTAACCCAAATTCTAAATCTAAAGCAATCCATAATTATAATACAAAACCTAAACCCTAGGCCTAACCTTATCCCAAAACCTAGCCCTAGTCCTACCCTAACCCTAACCGAACCCTAACCCTAAACCTAACCCGAGTTCTAGTCCTAGTCCTAAAACTAACTCTAATTCTAACCTTAACCCTAACCCTAACCCTAATCCTAACCCTAAGCATAGCACTAACCCTAACACTAACCCTACCCTAACACTAAACTAACCCTATACCAAACCCTAGATCTAAACCTAACCCGAACCTTAACCCTAACCCTAAACCGATCCATAACCCTAACCTTAATTCTAACCCTAACCCTAAACCTAACTATAATTCTAACCATAACACTACCCCTACCACTAACCCTAGCCCTAAACCTAATTCTACCTCTAACCCTAAACTTAGCGCTAACCGTAACCCTAACCATAATCCTAACCCTAACCCTAACACTACCCGTAGCCCTAAACTTAAACTTGACGCTATCGCTAGCCCTAACCCTAACACGAACACTAACCTGAGTCATAGCACTAACCATAACACTAAACCTAACCCTAACCCTAAGACCAGTCCTAGCACTATACCTAACCCAAACCCTAACCCTAACCCTAATTCTAACCCTAACCCTAACCCTAACTCTAATCCTATTTCTAAACCTAACCCTAAACCTAACTATAATTTTACCCTAACACTACCACTAACTCTAGCCCTAGCCTTAAACCTAACCCCTTATTCTAACTCATACCCTAAACTTAGCGCTAAACGTTACACTAACCCTAATCCTAACCATAACCCTAACACTAGCCGTAGTCCTAATTCTAAACCTGACGCTAGCCCTAAACCTAACCCTAACCCAAAACTAACTGGAGTCATAGCACAAAACGTAACACTAACCTAACCCTAACCCTACACTAAGAATAGCACTATACCTAACCCTAACCCTAACACTAGCCCTTATCTAATACTAACCCTAGCGCTGAACCTAATCCTAACCCTAACCCTAGCTTTAACCCTAATCCTAACCCTAAAATTAACCCTAGCTGAAGTCCTAAACCCTAACCCTAAACAAAGCCCTAGTCAACCCCTAACCCTAACCTAAATTCTAACCCTAATCTTAACCCTAACCCTAACCTTAACTCTAATTCTAAACCTAACCCTATTCTAACCCTAACCCTAACCCTAACCCTAGAATTAGCTGTAAACCTAACTCTAACATTATCCCTAGCCCTAGTCCTAACCCTAACGCTAAACCAAGCCTTTGTCCTAACCCTAACCCTAATCCTTACACTAATTCTAACCCTAACCCTAATCCTAAACCTAACCCTAAATCTAACAGTAACCCTTATTCTAACCCTAACCCTATCCCTAACCCTAACCCTAACCATAACACTAACCCTATTCCTATATCTAACCCTAACCTTAACCCTAACACTATCACTAAACCTAACACTAAACCTAACCCTAACGCTAACCCTAACCCTAACCCTAAATATAACCCTAACCGTAACCCTAATTCCAACCCTAACTCTAACCCTAACTTTATCACTAATCCTAACTCTAACCCTAACCCTAAACCTAACCTAGCCCTAACCCTAACCGTAATTCTAACCCTAACTCTAACCCTAATTCTAACCCTAAACCTAATCCTAACTATAACTCTAACCCTAACACTACCCTTAGCCCTAGTCCTAACCCTAAACCTAACCCTAACCCAAACCCTAATTCTAACACTATGCCTAAACTTAGCTCTAACCATTAAACTAAACCTGACACTAGCCCTAGCCCTAAACCCAACCCGAAAACTAACCCGAGTCATAGCGCTAACCATAACACTAAACCTAACACTAACACTAAGAATAGGACTAGACCTATTCCTAACCAATAACCCTACACTAGCCCTTATCTAATACTAACCCTAGCCCTAGACCTAAACCTAACCTAACCCTAAACTTAGCTTTAGCCCTAACCCTAACCCTAACATTAACCCTTGCCCTAGTCCTAACCCTAACCCTAAACCAAGCCCTAGTCCTAACACTAACCCTAACCCTAATTCTAACCGTAACCCTAACCCTAACCCTACCCTTAACTATAATTGTAACCCTAACCTTAATTCTAACCCTAACCCTAACCATAACCATAACCATAACCCTGACGCTTAACCAAGCCCTAGTCCTAACGCTAACCCTAAACCAAACCCAAATTCTAATCCTAACCCAAACCCTAATCGTAACCCTAACCCTAACTCTAATTCTAACCCTAACCCTAATTCTAGCCCTAACCCTAACCCTGACGCTAACCCTAAACCTCACCCTAACCCTAACCCTAACCCTAACACTATCCCTATCCTTAACACTAACCCAAACCCTCACCCTAGCCCTAACCCTAACACTAACCCTTACCCGATCCTTAACCCTAACCCTAACCCTAACCCTATCCTTATTTCTAAATCTAACACTAACCCTAACCCTAACCCTAAACCTATCCCTAAACCTAACCATTAACATAATGCTAACGCTAACCGGCACACTCACTCTAAACTGATTTCTAAACAAAAAACTATCACAAACTATATCATAACCCTACCCCTATCCCTATCCCTAACCCTAACCCTAATCCTAATCCTAACACTAACCCTAAACCAAACACTAACCCTAACCCTAAACCTAACCCTACTTCTAAATCTAGCGCAAACCCAACCGAAATTCTAAACCTAACCATAAGCATAACCGTATCCCAAAACCTACCACTAGTCTAAACCCTAACGCTAAACCAAACCTTAACCTAAACCTTACCCTAGGCCTAGACCTAGCCCTAAACCGAACTCTAATTCTAACCAAAAACCTAACACTAACCCTAACCCTAACGCTAACCCTAACCCTAATTCTAACCCTAACCCTAAATCTATCCCTAACGCTAAACCTAACCCTTAGTTTAACCCTAACCCTAACCCTAACCCTAACCCACACCCTGACCCTAACCCGAACCCTAACCCTAACCCTATTTCTATTTCTATTTCTAACCCTAAACCTAACCTTAACCCTAAACCTAACCCTATCCCTAACCCTAACACTAACCCTAAACCTAACACTAACCCTAAACCAATCCCTAACCCTAACTCTAACCCTAACTCTAACCCTAGTCCTAACCTTAACACTAACCCAAACCCTAACTCTAACCCTAATTCTAACCCTAACCCTAAACCTAACTATAATTCTACCCCTAACACTACCCCTAACCCTAGCCCTAGGCCTAAACCTACCCCTAACCCTAACCCTAATTCTAAATCTAACCATAAACTTAGTGCTAACCGTAACCCTAACCCTAATCCTAACCCTAACCCTAACACTGGCCGTAGCCCTAACCTTAAACCTGACGCTATCCCTAGACCTAACCCTAACACGAACACGAACCCGAGTCATAGTACTATCTGTAACACTAAACCTAACCCTAACCCAAACACTACTTCTAACTCTAACCCTAAGCTTAGCGCTAAACATAAACCTAAATCTGACAGTAGCCCTTGCCCTAAACCTAACCCGAACAGGAACCCGAGTCATAGCTCTAACCGTAACACTAAACCTAACCCTAAACCTAAGACTAGGCCTGGCACTATACCTAATTCTAACCCTAGATCTAGCCCTTATCTAATACTAACCCTAGCCCTGGACCCTACCCTAACCCTAACCCTAAACCTAGATTTAGCCCTAACCCTAACCCTAACATTAACCCTGTACTTAGTCCTAACACTAATCCTAAACTAAGCCCTAGTCCTAACCCTAACCCAAATCCTAACCCTAACCCTAACCCTCACCCTAACCCTAACCCTAACCCTAGCGTTAGCCGTAACCGTAGCCCTAACATTAACCCTAGCCCTAATCCTAACCCTAACCCTAAACCAACCCTTAGTCCTAACCCTAACCCTTACCCTAACGCTATTTCTAAACTTAAACCTAACCCTAATCCAAACCCTAACTCTAATTCTAACACTAATCCTAATTCAAACCCTAACCCTAACCGAGACCCTAACCCTAAACCTAACCCTAACCCTAATCCTACCCTAACCCTATCTGTACACCTAACCCTAACCCTAAAAAAAACCATTTCCATAACCCTTACCCTAAGCCTACCCTAACTCTAATTCTAACCCTAAACCTAAACCTAATTCTAATTCTTTCCCTGACATTAACCCTAACTATAACCATAACCGTAAACCTAACCCTAAACCTAGACCTAACCTACCCCTAACCCTATACTTAAACCTAGCCCTAGTCCTAAACTTAACCCTAAACCTAAACCTAACCGTAACCCTAACCCTAACCCTAACCCTAGCTTTAGCCGTAACCCTAACCCTAACATTAACCATAGCCCTAGTCCTAACCCTAACCCTAACCATAAACCTAATTCTAAACCTATCCCAAACACGAACCCTAAACCTAACTCTAATTCTAACCCTAATGCTAATTCTAACCCTAACCCGAACCCTAGCCCTGACCCTAAACCAAACCCTAACCTTAAAACTATCCCTAACCCAAGCCTTAGACGTAACGCTAACACTAACATTACCCTAGCACTAGTCCTACCCCTAACCCTAAACCAAGTACTACTTTTAACTCTAAACCTAACCCTAACCTGATCCCTAACCCTAAACCAAACCCTAATTCTAACCCTTACCCTAACCCTAACCCTAACCCTAACTCTAACCCTAACAGTAACCCTAACCCTAACCCTAACCATAACCCTAACCTAACCCTAAACCTGACCCTATACCTAACCCTAATTCTAACCCTAATCCTAACCTTAGCACTAAACCTAACCCTAATCGTACCCTATTCTATCCCTAACCCTAACCCTAACACAAACCCTAACCGTAACTCTAACCCTATACCTAACCCTAACCATAACACTAACCCTATCACTAAACCTAACACTAACCCTAACCCTAACCTTAACTCTAACTCTAACCCTAACCCTAAATCTAACGCTAACCCTAACTCTAATTTCAACCCTAACTCTAAACCTAACCCTTTTCTAACCCTAACCCTAACCCAAACCCTAACACTAACCCTAAACCTAGTCCTAACCCTAACCCTAAGACTAGCCCTTATCTAACACATACCCTAGCGCTAAACCTAAACCTAACCCTCCCTAATTCTCTCCCTAACCCTAACTCTACACTAACCCTAACCCTAGACGTAACTCTAACCCTAATTCTAACACTACCCTAGCCTTCAAGGTAACCTTAACACTAACACTAACACTAGAACTAACACGAAAATTAACCTAAGCTTAAACCAAAACTTAACCATTAACCTAATGCTAACCCTAACTGGCACTCTCACTCTAAACTGATTTCTAAACAAAAAACTATCACAAACTATATCATAACCCTAACCCTATTCCTAACCCTAACCCTAACCCTAATCCTAACACTAACCCAAACCCTAACACCAACCCTAACCCTAATCCTAACCATAACCCTAACTGTAATACTAAACTTAATTCTAAATCTAATGCAAAACCTAACCCTAATTCTATCCCTAACCCTAAGCCTAAACTTATCCCAAACCCTAGCCCTAGTCCTAACCCTAACCCTAAACTGAACCATAACCCTAAGCCTAACCCTAGTCCTAGCCCTAGCCATAAAACTAACTCTAATTCTAACTTTAACCCTAACCCTAACCTAACCCTAGCCCTAAACCTAAACATAACCCTAACCCTAATTTTAACCTTAACCCTAACCCTAAACCTAACTCTAATTCTACCCCTAACATTAACCTAACTTTAACCCTAACCCTAAACCTAACCATAAGCCTAACCGTAGTTCTAAACTTAACCCTAACCCTAAACTGAAACCTAGCCCTAGACCTAACCCTAACCTTAACCCTAATTCTAACCCTAACCCTACTCTAACACTAAACCTAACCCTAAACCAAGCCCTAGATAAAGCCCTAACCCTAACCTAATTCTAACCCTAACCCTAACCCTAACCCTAACCCTAATCCTAACCCTAACCCTAACCCTGACTGTAACTCTAACCCTATTCCTATCCCTAAACCTAACTATAACCCTAACCCTAACACTAAACATAACACTAAACCTAACCCTAACCCTAACTCTAACCCTAACCCTATCCCTAAACCTAACTCTAACCCTAACCCTATTCCTAACCCTAGCCCTAGTCCTAACCCTAACTCTAAGACTAGCCCTTATCTAACAGTAACCCTAGCGCTAAACCTAACCCTAACCCTCCCTAATTCTCTTCCTAACTCTAACTCTAACACTAAACCTAACCCTAGATGTAACTCTAACCCTAATTCTAACAATACCCTAGCCTTTAACGTAACCTTAACACTAACACAAACACTAGAACTAACACGAAAACTAAACCTAAGCTTAAACCTAAACTTAACCATTAACCTAATGCTAACCCGAACCAGCACTCTCACTCTAAACTGATTTATAAACAAAAAACTATCACAAAGTATTTCATAACCCTTACTCTAAACCTAAACATAACCCTGAACCTAACCCTATCCCTATCCCTAACCCTAACCCGAATCCTAATCCTATCACTAACCCTAACCCTAACACTAACCCTAACCTTAAACCTAACCCTAACCCGAACTGTAAAGCTAACCCTAATTCTAAATCTAACGCAAAACCTAACCCTAAATCTAACCCTAACCCTAAACCTAACCTTATCACAAAACCTAGCCCTAGTCCTAACCCTAA